>CP106726.1:11840299-11982700 GCA_025506655.1 Gossypium rotundifolium
TTCTATTTTTTTTTGGGTTAGGGATTTAATGGGCTTGTTATTGGGCTGCTTTAAGGTTAATTGGGTTTGGGTTTGTTTGGGTTAAATGTTTTTGGTTTGTGTTTGGGCATTAATGGGCTCCGGGCAATAATTGGGCTCTACACTTATTACAGTTTAGACCCCAAACATTGGATATAGAATTCCCAGTTTGTTTACGGTAGATGAGGGACACAAGCTCCCTAATCTAGGAATGGTGTTCATTAATTCTTCAAATACAGTATGGGCAAGCCATTTGTTGACAACCGTATAATGAATCCCATCCGCTAATATCGAAGAAGAAGGGTCGTTCTGACTTTGTTTTAATGGCGGATAACCACAATATATCAACGGATCGTAATTATAAAGACCTCCAATTCCACAACATGCCTTCAAAGTTTCTTTAAATCCTGAAACCATTCGAGGAAATTCCATGTAAAGAGGCAAAATTTTGATGACAAATTAAGTTTGGGTAAATATACATTTTGACACCTGAACTTGGCTTCAATATTCAAATTGATACCTAGGGTTTTTTTTTTTTTGGTCCAGTTACGTTTTGAACTTAGCTTTAATGTTCAATTTGGTAGCTAAAGTTTATTTTGGTCCAACTAGGTACCCAAACTTGGCTTCTTGGTTCAAACCAATACTTATGTAAATGGCTTATTTGAACCAATTTGAATTATGAAGCGAAGTTCAGATACTAATTTAATTTCAACCAAAAAGTCAACTTTAGGTAGCTAAAATCTTAAGTGCCTATTTGAACTTTGAGGCCAAAATTAGGTACCAAAATGTATATTTACCTATTAAGTTTTCTTGTTTTAAAGGATCTGAAAATGTACCAAATTGTTTTGGAGAATGGTAAAACCGCATTGAAGCTTTGTAATAATCAACATAAATAATGTTGATTTGGGGATGAAGGTTTCGGATATTTTCGAGTTCGTTTCGAAGTAATTCATTGTGATGTTGAGAGAATTGGTTCAACCATGTTAGACAACTTTGTTAAAGGATCATCTTGATCCTTTCACGAACCATGAAATTTTGTCGACAAAGATGGGGAGCATCCAATAGGAAAGTTCTTGGGGACCAAAATGTAGCGCCCTAACTCGATCAACTCCTGCACGGATACCAAATGTTAATAATTTTAAGGTAAAAACACATTTTCTTTCCCTCTCAATTTTGATATGGAGCTAATTGGTCTTCTCAAAAAAATTAGAATAATTTAATAGCTGTCAATTTCAAAAGTAAACAATGAAGGACAAGTAATTATGATGTTAATATCTTACATCAATTGTAAATAATTTTGGTTGATATACTAACAAATTTAACTCTAAATGTTTATATATTTTGCGAACTAGATTGTTAAATCAAGACCAGATTGACAGAATGTGTAAAAGTTGTGCTCTAAATTTGTTAAATCAGTATAAAATTGACATAATACATAAATGTTAAGATGAAATTGACAAGATGTGTAAACTTAGAGGGCTCAGTTTGATATGTTAACAATAAAAATATGTATAATTAACATTATGACTAATTGTTACTCACTTTCAAAATTGACAAGATTAAATTGTCCTTATCTTTTTAGAGGGATCAGTTTTCTCATTATCGAAATTGAAAGGGACCAAAGATGTCATTTTACCTAGTTAAAACAAAGACAGCATCCATCAGTTCTTACATTGATTGATGAAGATATGATATCAACAACAAGAGGGACAAGTTGCCGGATATTCTCAATGTTTTTCCCTTGCTTGAATGCATGATTGTAATCATTTCCTCCAATCTCTCCCATCACAATCAAGGACTTCCTTAGGAGCTCTTTGCAATCTGTAGATCATAGCTTATTATTAGCATTTGAAACAAAAAAAAAAAAAGACATGGTAGGGCTTTGAAACATTAAAGCTTACTTGAAGAAGATGAGCAAAGAGATGGCAATAAATGTTTGAAGGAATTCACTTCAACTCCCAAAGAAATGTTGGTGGAGACACTGTGGATTCCTTGTTCAGCAAGAAACGACGAATTCAGAGCAGTAGCACCTGCCACTGCAAAATTCGCTCCCTTTTGGAATTTCTCCCATTTTCCACTTTTAGATCCATAAAATGGTGGTAAAAAGGAAAATCCCAAAGCTTCAGCTGCAAAACACGTCCAATTGGAACCACATAAGCATATATTGCGGTAGATAACAGGTACAGAACCAGGACAAAAATCAGGATGCCAAGCATGGCAATCGGTAGAAAAACATTAGATTACATACCGAGGATATCTATAACCAAGCGGCCATCGCAGAATCGGCCGGTGGGATGGTGAAAGAAGGTGCGGCCATAGGGAAGAAAAGCAGAATGAGGAGGTTTGGTGGATTCTGAAATTGAAATCTCAAGTAAATTGCCTGTATCAGCTAATGAATCACCAAAGCTGAAAATCCATGTGAAACATCCATTTACTGGTGAATTAATAATGCTTCTTATTATTACAATGAGAAAGACAAGGAAGTGTTGTTTCAACGAGGAACATGATGAAGAAGTAGCCATTGAAGCATATATATATTCAAGGAAGCAAAATAAATTGCACCAACACCTTTTGAAATGTGGATATTTATATTACCACTTTCTCACCAACAAATTAACATACATACATACATACATGCATGCATGCATACATACATACATATTTCAAGTTAAGTATAGACTTTATCCAAACCTTTAAATATGGTATCTTTTTCAATATATATATAAATTCATTTTAAATTTATACTATACTTAAAATGATTGATTCAGTTAGTGACATGAGTCAACTACCTGCTATAAAATTTTCAATGGAAAACATTTGTCGGGAATCAAACACTAGACCAACATCGTGGGCATGATAAATTTTAGTAAATATTAACATTCCACATCTATCTTTTATTTTACCTTTCATGTTCATTTTACTATTCATGCTCAAGGTTTATTACTATTTTTTTTTTTACAATTTTATCTCCAAGATTCGAACTTACATTTTATATGTATCTTTGAGTCCTATTATTATATGTTCACAGATGACTCTGCAATAGATATAAGATTACAGAAGTTGTATGTAGAGTATGTATGTATGTATACATGTATGTAAGATCAGCAACTGCTTTCTGTAAATGATTATGAGTGAGAAAATTAATTATATGCAAGGTAGCTTTCTATGAACAGATTTAGTTAGCTGCAATGTCGCTTTCAATTATTTAAAATATTATCTTTAAGCAACTATTTATATCTTAAATAATAATAATAAAACAGAGGAACTATATCATATATTTTATTAAATTAATAATCAATTTTAATCATTTTATATTTTATTGTGTAACTAATAGTCCATAATATTAGATATGTTTTAGGGTTAGACTATCGGTTGAAATCAAAAAGCCTATCAGAGAGATTTTGGACAAAAATATTAAATTTGAAAAATAAATTTAAATAAAAATTAAATTCATTAAAAATATAGATCGAACTTGAACTTCAACCGTCAAGACTTGATCTCAGCCAAGCTAGACTCATATTTCAATTTTTATAATATGTTATTTTTCTTGTATATTTTTATATATTATGAAATTTATGTGAATATAAATATTAAAAATAAGGTAAAGTGCAACTATTTAGTTGGTTCTATTTTTCATCAAACTATTAACTTTTGATTTAATAATTGTCTTTATTTTTTAGTCCTCCGACTTTATAAAAAATCATTTTAACCCCTCAATTTTTTTAAACCCTCTTTAGCCCTTCAAATAATTGTGTTTGTTATTTTCCCAAAAATGGATGTGGGGATAATAGAATGACGTGAGATTCCAAACTAATTGAGGGACCACAATTTTACTTTAAAATACACAGTTTGGAGTAAATAGTAAACTTTCTTTGTCTTCTTTCTTCTGCTTTCACTTTTCCTCTCTTAATTTCTTTCCCCAAACCCCACCAGAAACTGCCAATGCTTTGTAACTATGGCAATTATGAAAGATTTTTCAAATTTTGACTAAAGTATCAGAAGCCGAACTTGGTATAAAGGCTCATCAAGCATTTCATGCTCTAACTTTTTGAGTATGAAAAATATAGTAATACAAAATGTACAGTTTCATCTCTGGTGAAACACCAAACGTAAACAAAAAAATATATATATGTAAATACTAAATCCCATAACAACTTTGGATAAAAACTTCACTTCTGATTGAAATTTAGGAGGAATCGATTGCTACAAGCAAAGCTTGACTGACATGGTTCATTATGAATGGAAATTTTGATAGGGAATCAATGTCTCAAATCGTTTTTTGCTGGTTTTTTTGGTTTCTTGATTCTATTCATGGTGAAGGGTGTTTTTTTCAGTATTTTTTTTTTTTTTGGTTTTTCTATTAACCTCAATTGTTTTAATAGAAAAAATTATTTTATGGAACCTACCCACCACATCATCCATGGTCCCTTCCTAATTATTCAATGACATTTCATCAACTTTTTTCATGTAATTGACACATAATTTTAGTAATTTTTTTTACACGTACAGAACCTTGAACTTTGAACCCTAAATCTCGAATCCAAAATCTTGAACCCTAAATCCAAACTTGAACCTCAAATCTGAACCTCAAATTCAAAACCCAAACCCTAAACATTTTCAAGGTTCTTGGTTCGTGGTTCAGAGTTTAGGATTCAAGGTTACGTGTTAATGATATAAAAAAATTATTGAAATGTTATTAAATAAATGAGAAGGGACCATAGATAATGAGTGCAAAGGGTCTATAAAATTATTTCTCCATGTCTAGTGCCACATCAAATATTTAACAGTTGGTTAACTTTTTTCATCCATTTTGGGGAATGACAAATATGGATATTTCAAGGGCTAAAAAATACAAAAGAAAAATTGAGAACTATTTTTTTTTTTACGAAATTGAAAGGATAAATAAGTCAATCTACCTTAAATAAAAATATATATTAATATTTAATATAATAACCTTGAATAAATTTAAATTTGAATAATTATATATAGTGAGCCTAATCTATTTTGAGTCATGAATATCTCAAATCAAAATAAATTATATTTGACATGTGAATCACGATTGAATATTATTTTTCCAACTTGGCTGGCATTTGGACAACGATTGAACATATTGTTGCCCATTTTTCCAATTTGGTTGACATTTGGACCGATTTAATCAAATCGTTGCTCTATTTTCCAACAATTTAATCAAACTGTTGCTGAAGCTAGCAATTTATTGCGGAACTCAAATATGTTTCTTTTTTATGGCTAACTTTCAATAGTTTCATGTATACTACATTATTTGATTAATATAAAAATTAAATACAATTTTGGTTAAAATGGTAAAATTCACTTAATAAAGATCATGATATATTAGGTTCAAATCTCGTAATTCTTATTATATGTATTGTTATTTCCCTTTACCATTGAGACACGTGTTAGCAACATAGGCAATGTGGACACTCTTGTTGAGATGTTGTTTCAAGACCCACCCACCATAGTCAAGGGAGCATCAACCCACCTCCTCTCCCCAGAAAGGTAGAGACACCTGCTTTTAAGTATGAAAACTCTTCAAGTGTAAACATATCCTTAAAGCGATTAGGGGCTACATGGGCATAACAACTTTATATTTATCGAATGAATAATAGAATGAGCAAGTAGGGGTATTTCTACAAAGACCAGTAATAACTTTATTTCTTCAGATAAAAGCAATAAAAGTAAATTGGAAAGGTTTTTTTTATGAAATCGAAAACTAAATTTAAATTGAAAATTTAAGTCGAAGAAATCAATAAATAAAAGTTTTATAAAAGTTGATGAAAAAAACTGATAACACTCTAGAATGTCATATTTTTATGTGCTAATTGCATATTAATTTTGAGTGTGATTCTACTAATTTGGGCTATTTATGGACTTTTATCTCGTAGGGACTAAATTGGAGACCAAAGCAAAATTGAGGGCCAAAACTGTGAAATTAGAGACAAAAATGGACCCATGTGCAACAAAGGGAAAAGATGGTGCCAAAAGTGCCAACATGGAGGGCAGAGGGATTGAAATGCAAAAAGAAGAGACTTTGCTTTATCAAACTCTATTTTTATTATATTAGGATAATTAATATTAGGATAATTATTGAGGATTATTTAATTTCTTTATTTGTCTCTATTTATCTTTAATTAAATTATAATTATCTTTGGGAGTTTGAATAGAACTAGTCCATCTACCTTAGTACTATAAATAGGGGATGAAGTGACTAATTTAGGGAGTTCACCTTTTTCTGTACACTCTTCTCCTATAAGTCTTTTGTGCTTCATTTATCTTTCTTTCAATAAAAATTCCCTTTTCAATACTTATATATTTATTTACTTTTCCACCACAATTATGAGCCACTAAAATCCATCTAGCCGAAGGTTGTCGAATGCCCCAAAGAGGTTCTTGAGGCTTAGAACCCACACTTAACTTTCTCACCTAGGTAGTAACACCCCAAACCCAGCCCAAACACCACTACCGAATCTGGTATGTTACTAAGAAAAATTTTGTAAAACCTGACGTATTTTCAGAAAATATTTTGCTAAAGTTTAACCTTTTATTCGGAAAAATTTATAATTGATAGTTTAAATAAAATACGCCTTTATGAATTAAAGGCCCAAATTTAAATACATGTTCAATTAAAAATAAAAATTTAAACAACTAAAAGGAATAAAAGCCCATAGTAAAACAAAATATAAACTAGTGGCCCATGGCCTTATTACAACGAGATTTAAAACCATTATTTAAAGATATAAAACATTAAACTAAAAAGCATTTTTGCTGAATCCAAATGCTTTTATGGCCCTTTTACCTCTCCAACTCGGTCCGATGTACTAGATGTCACCTGAAATAGTTAAATTAAAAGGGTGAGTCGCGAGACTCAGTGTGCAACCCTCATGCACCATTAGATTTGGGCTTTAGCCCCATACAACATATTAATCAGAATATAAATAACAAAAAAAATAACATGCAAAGCCCAACCCATGTCCTAGGTGTCCATCCGCTACACGCCCCCGTACCAGCCATACACACCATTGGGGATTTCTACAATCAACCTACACCTACTGCGCCTTGATGGCAATCGTGCTGCTCATCATCAGATCATGGCCGTAGCCACTACAACAAATCACGGCATAAGCCGCTACAATAGATCACGGTAAAAACCGCTACAACATATAACTTCCTCCTTTCATCAAACCCAACCCATGCAATTACATATAATCAATATACTTAAGTCATTTAACCAGTACAATCACTAACCTGGTGATTTGCTTATACCCTCTTTGGGTTCTGTCATTATGCCGGGATTTCGGCATTTATCAAAACATGCAAGACTTATAATCATATATATATATATATATATATATTTTAATTAGACAGATCTAAATGGTGTGGAGAATTACACACCTGATTAATGTAGATACCCCTTGCTAAACCAATCTACACTTTGCTTCGAAAAGCCGGAAAAGATGTGAAAAATTCTCCTATATTTGGCCATAGTTAGTATTCTACCCGATTTTATATACTAAAATCAATAAAATTTCTTACCTTGAAATCCGAAAGTATCACGATTCTATAACTTAGAGATCTATACGATTGACTCCTTCTTCAAATCGAAATGCCAAAAATAATAGTAAAATAAAGATTAGTTTCTGAATAGCCATTTGGCTAAGGACTTTGAAAAGCCGAAAGAACATTGAAATCCGAAATCAACACTTACCTATTGTTTCCTTCAGATTTTGGCACAAGTAGACTCCACTAAAGAAGATTCAGCAACTTCAGGAGGTGAGATCCTAGTGATTTAGGCTTTTGGAAGATTTAAGAATTGAAAAGGTGGCTAAGGGTGATTTGGCCAATGAATATTAAGAAGAATAACAGGTGTAGTTTCGGCTTTTAGATATTAGAAGAAGAATAACAATAGTGGTTAAGAAATTTTAGAAAGAAAGAAAGGGTGAAGAAGATAATGACTTTCGGCTTTTGAGAGAAAGAAGATGAGAAAAGAAAAATAGAAGAGAGGCTTCAAAATTTTGGCACACCCCCTCTTTATATAGAAAACCGATTCCCTCCTTTAGCAGAGATTGATTTTCGTCCAACACTGCCACACATGATAGCTCCTATCCCTTTTCTCTTATCTTAATATGTTATCTCCTCAAAAATAGCCTTTATCTGCTTATTATCCTTAAAGACTAAATCCCTAAATAATAACATTTATCTGCTTATTATCCACATAAAATAAATATAATAAAATTCCCCAAAAAATAGCCTTGTGCCGTCCCCCCTTTACTCAATTAAGTGGCGAAATTTAGCCCTATAAATTGGGCTTCAAGCAACCAAAATTTGGGCCTTCCTCATGCACTAGTGACGCCACTTATAGCTCACCTTACTGTGCCCCTAGTTACTGGGCCATAAGCCCAATATGTCAATTAAACTACTACAACTTTAATTTAAGCCCTTAAGTCTATACAAAATATTTAATCAAAGCCTCGGCTCAATCCTTGTGTATGACGTAAAATTTGCTTGGGTGCTAATTGGGAAATTATTAAAATTTGAAAGCGAGTTTCAATTTTATTTAAAAAAGGTGCATGTGATCTTTTTCTAGGTGTGATCGGACACCTAATAAATCCTCTTTTAAAGAAAAATCATTTTTTTGAATTTTCTTAAAAAGGGCGGGTTTAGTCTGCGTCAAAATTCGAGGAGAAAAAATAGGGTTCGGGAGTCGATTCACGTGCGAGGAAGGTATTAGCACCCTCATGACGCCCATAATTGGTATCTCGTTAAGCGGCGCATTGTCTTAATTTTCAAAAATACAAGTTCAATTTAATATTTAATCGTGATCCGATTGAGACAAAATTTTTTTAAAAAAGAGAATTTTAAGACTAGAAATTTTTTTTAAAACCGAAAAATTTTGAAAACACGAAAATTTTTAAACCCAAAAATTTTGAAAACACGAAATTTTGGAAATGAAAACTTTGAAAACACGAAATTTTTTGAAACAATTTTTTTGAAAACACGAAATTTTTGAAAACACGGAAATTTTAAAACACAAGAAATTTTTTAAAAAATGAATTTTTGGAACTTTGAAAACACGAAAATTTTTTTGAAACACGAAATTTTTGAAAAACGGAAATTTTAAAAGACAAGAAAAATTTTTTAAAAACATGAAATTTTGAAAACCGAAAATTTTGAAACACGAAAATTATTTTTTTAAAACACGAATTTTTGAAAATACAAGAATTTTGAAAATCGAGAATTTTTGAAACAGAAATTTTGAAAATATGAAAATTTTGAAATACAAAATTTTTGAAAACACGAAAACTTTTAAAACACGAGAATTTTTGAAATCGAATTTTTTAAAACACGAATTTTTAAAAACACGAAAATTTTGAAAATCGACAATTTTAAAAACACAAAAAGTTTTGAAACTCAAATTTTATTTTTTATTTTTTGATTTTTTAAAAGGGCATCGTATTTAACACGAACCGATGATACTCACCCAACATAGCGATGAAATCAGCGACAAGTGTTAAATCGATTAGTTTGCCTTATTTATTAAAATTATTGAATATATAAAAAGAAATAAAATATAAATATAAATGTAAAAATCTGAAAAAATCGATAATATTAAAAGCGAAATGTCACGAAAATATCTGAAATAAATTACAAGTGGGTAAAAGGAAGTTCTAGAAAAACTCAAAATTACGGGCTTGAAGAGCGGGATACGGCCGGGCTCTTTTTTCTCTTTTCTTTTTCCTTTTCCTTTTCCTTCTTTCTTTTTTTTTTTCTTCTTTTTTCTTCTTCTCCTTTTTCTTTGTTGAAATGCGGGTTGGGCTGTTGGGTGCATTTGCGTTAAATTTATTCTTCTTGCTTTGCCTACCTCTTGGCTTGGGCATGTTGAATTGCTTCTTTTCTTTTAGCTTTTTTTTTGGGGCTTGTTTCTTTTCTTTTTTTTTGCTTATTTCTTTTTTTTTTGATGGCTTCTTTGTTGGTGGGCTGCTTGGTCGTCATGGTCGGGTCGGTCAGGTCAACCTGATTGAGTTAGATTTTTTTTCTTTCTTTTTCTTTCTTTTCTTTCCTTTTTTCTTTCTTTTTCTTTTTTCCTTTCTTTCTTCTTTTTCTTCTTTCTTCCTTCTTCTTCTCCAACTGCTTGCACGTCGTCGACTCGACTTCCCGTCGGTGGTGAGCCTTCTCTCCTCTTCTCTTCTTTCCTCTCTTTTCTCTTCTTTTCTTTCTCTTTTTCTTTCTTTTTTTCGTGGGTTTTTTTGAAAGTTGGGGTCCTATTTTTGGGAAAAATCCCTTTTATAGTGTGTTTTGCGGTGGCGGTGGCTAGGGAAGGAGGCCATCCCTTAGGGCAGTGGTGGAAATCACGGAGGTAGGTACCCAAATCATAGAATTTTGGAGATTTTAACGGAAGGACCCGATTGCAATCGTAGCAAAACTAGTGGGAATTGAACATAATTTCAAGAAAGTATCGAGGTCAAGATGTAATTTTAAAAGTTTTGGGGCCAAAATGTAATTTCAAGAAAGTTTAGGGGTCAAAATATAATTTTTTAATTTTTAAAATTTTTTAAAAATTTGAAAAATAAACCCATAATTAAATAGGGTAAAATTTAGTGCTTACTGTTGCCCTCTTTGCTCATCATTTGTGAAAGCGGGGATGAGCAAAGACTTCACTTTCTAAATTTTGTTCAATTGTCCAATCCTTATTCTTTATTGAAAAGCAATCGAAAATAGCTTGGCATGCGACAGAAGCTTAACTCACTTCTCGGATTATGAGTTGATCTTTGAAAAGCGAAAGTGAAAATACCTCGGCGTGGCTGAGGCTCAACTCACCTCTCACAATATGAGTTGATTTTTTGAAAACAGCAATTGAAAATATACCTCGGTATGACTGAGGCTCAACTCACCTCTCGCATTATGAGTTGATTTTGAAAAAAGCAATTGAAAAATACCTCGATGTGTGACAGGGGCTCAACTCACCTCTCGCATTATGAGTTGATTTTGAAAAAGCAGAATTGAAGGCTCAACTCACCTCTCGCATTATGAGTTGATTTTTGAAAGCAAATTGAAAAATACCTCGCGTGTGACTGAGGCTCAACTCACCTCTCGCATTATGAGTTGATTTTTGAAAAAGCGAAAATTGAAAAATACCTCGGCGTGTGATCCAGAGGCTCAACTCACCTCTCGCATTATGAGTTGATTTTGAAAAATAGAAATTGAAAAATACCTCGGCGTGTGACACGAGGCTCAACTCACCTCGCATTATGAGTTGATTTTGAAAAAAGCGAAATTGAAAAATACCTCGGCGTGTGACCCGAGGCTCAACTCACCTCTGCATAATATGAGTCGATTTTTTTTTGAAAAGCAGAAATTGAAAAATACCTCGGCGTGTGACTGAGGCTCAACTCATCTCTCATAATATGAGTTGATTTTTTTGAAAAATAGAAATTGAAAAATACCTCGGCGTGTGACACGAGGCTCAACTCACCTCTCATAATATGAGTTGATTTTTTTGAAAAAAGAAATTGAAAAACATCTCGGTGTGACTGAGGCTCAACTCACCTCTACATAATATGAGTTGATTTTTGAAAAGCGAAAATTGAAAAATACCTCGTGTGACTGAGGCTCAACTCACCTCTCATAATATGAGTTGATTTTTTTTTGAAAAATAGAAATTTAAAAATACCTCGGCGTGTGACACGAGGCTCAACTCATCTCATAATATGAGTTGATTTTTTGAAAAGCGAAATTGAAAAATTCCTCAGTGTGACTGAGGCTCAACTCACCTCTCATAATATGAGTTGATTTTTGAAAAGCGAAAATTGAAAAATACCTCGGCGTGTGACCGAGGCTCAACTCACCTCTCGCATTATGAGTTGATTTTTTTTGAAAAATAGAAATTGAAAAATACCTCGGCGTGTGACACGAGGCTCAACTCACCTCTCGCAATATAAGTTGATTTTTGAAAAGCGAAAATTGAAAAATACCTCGGTGTGTGACTGAGGCTCAACTCACCTCTCTTAATATGAGTTGATTTTGAAAAATAAAATTGAAAAATACCTCGGTGTGTGACTGAGGCTCAACTCACCTCTCATAATATAAGTTGATTTTTGAAAATGAAAATTGAAAAATACCTCGGCGTGTGACTGAGGCTCAACTCACCTCTCGCAATATGAGTTGATTTTTGAAAAGCGAAAATTGAAAAATACCTCGGTGTGACACGAGGCTCAACTCACCTCTCGTAATATGAGTTGATTTTTTTTTGAAAAATAGAAATTGAAAAATACCTCGGTGTGACTGAGGCTCAACTCACCTCTACATAATATGAGTTGATTTCTTTGAAAAACAAAATGAAATAATTTTAAAAGTATCAAATTTCAAAACATATCATCTGGTGGAACTCGAATGTCTTCCTTGTCCTTGGTTGATGCACTATCATCAAAACCTTTTGCTTTCTTGGAATACTGTATATGTCATGCATGATGTTATCATGATATGCACATGTTTGATCTTAAATGCTTTTATGCCTACATGATTATGCCATACGCCTTGGGCTTGTTTGCCATATATCTTTTTTAATTCTGACTCTCATGATGATGTTGCATTCATTGCTTGATTCTTGACTTCCCTTTCGGGTTTTGTACCCATCCTCAAATGTCTGCGTTTCGTGTATCACCTTTTGCCCCTTGTTGAACTTTGTCCTTGCTTTGAGGCTCTTGTACTTACCAAATTCTCATCCGGGTAATACTCAACATTCCTTTTGTTTAGAGTATGTCATTTCACTATTTATCATTTAGACAAACCACAAATGAGATGCATGAAAATAGGAAAGTAGGTGCAGAAAGAAATACCTCACATTCATATTTATTTCAAAAGTAATAAGCAAAGAAAATTGACAAGGAAAAGCTCAATAAAGAAGACATTATAAAGAAAGGAAAGCGATTCAATTGTCACAAATGCTCTAGATATTCAGCATGAACTTCTCCACATTTCTTCATCACGGATCTCTTGAGCATGGCTTCTTGTGTAGAAGATTTGAGCTTAGGAATGCTTCAAATATTGTAATCTCGCCACATGACTCCAGTTCAAATCGTCTTGCTCCTTTTGTCGAACCTCTTTCATTAGGATGCCCTTTGAGTTTTTATCCTAATCTTTTTGTTTATCAAGGCGCTCTTTCGAGTTTTCATCTTGATCTTTTTTCTTCTCTTTTTTCTTTTTTTTATCAAGGCGCCCTTTTGGGTTTTCATCTTGATCTTTCTTTTTCTCTTTTTTTTATCAAGGCGCCCTTTCGAGTTTTCATCTTGATCTCTCCTTTTTTTAGGCATAGTACTTTTAATGACATCTGAGTTCCTTTGGATTAGGTAACTCCTTCCCATCCATCTCGGTGAAATTAAAGCTCCACAGAGAAAGCCTTCTTTCGATGTACGGTCCTTCCCAATTTGGTGCTCATTTTCCTCGAAAGTCTTTTTGTATTGAGAGAATCTTTCTCGATCTGAGTTCTCCCTTCTGAAATTCTCTTGGCCGTACCTTCTTGTCATGGCCGTGATCATTCTCTTACGGTACATCATCCATGATAGATTGCCTTCAAGCGTTTTTCTTCGATAAGATTTAGCTGGTCATATCGAGCTCGAACCCATTCGATTCTTCTAGTTTCGACTCCATTAAGACTTCGTGAGAGGGATCTCAACTTCAATGGGCAACCTGACTTCCATTCCATAGACCCGGAGAGAAAGGAATTGCTCCGTAGATGTCCATACGGATATGCGATATGCATCTAAGCGAATGGTAGCTTCTCGTGCGGTCTTTATATGTCTCGGTCATTTTCCCAATAATCCTCTTAATATTTTTGTTAGCCGCTTCTCTTGCTCCGTTCATCTTTGGGCGATAGGGTGAGGAATTATGATGCTTTATTTGAAATTGTTAGCACTTCTTTCATCATCTTGTTGTTTAGATTTAAGCGTTATCTGAAATTATTCTCTCGAAGCAAACCGTATCGACATATGATTTCTTTTTTTTAAGAACACGCAAGCTGCAGTCTTTGTCACACTAACAAGCGGCGGCATTTTTTTAAAAAATGAATTTTTGGAACTTTGAAAACACGAAAATTTTTTTTGAAACACGAAATTTTTGAAAACACGGAAATTTTAAAAGACAAGAAAAATTTTTTAAAAACATGAAATTTTGAAAACCCGAAAATTTTGAAACACGAAAATTATTTTTTAAAACACTAATTTTTGAAAATACAAGAATTTTGAAAATACGAGAATTTTTGAAACACGAAATTTTGAAAATATGAAAATTTTGAAATACAAAATTTTTGAAAACACGAAAACTTTTAAAACACGAGAATTTTTGAAATACGAGAATTTTTAAAACACTAATTTTTAAAACACGAAAATTTTGAAAATACGACAATTTTCGAAAACACAAAAGTTTTGAAACTCAAATTTTATTTTTTATTTTTTGATTTTTTAAAAGGGCGATCGATTTAACACGAACCGATGATACTCACCCAACATAGCGATGAAATCAACGACAAGTGTTAAATCGATTCGTTGCCTTATTTATTAAAATTATTCAATATATAAAAGAAATAAAATATAAATATAAATGTAAAAATGCTAAAAAATCGATAATATTAAAAACGAAATGTCACGAAAATATACGAAATAAATTACAAGTGGGTAAAAAGGAAGTTACCGAAAAACTCAAAATTACGGGCTTGAAGAACGGGATACACGGCCCGGGCTCTTTTTTTCTTTTTTTTTTTCCTTTTCCCTTTTTCCTTCTTTCTTTTTTTTTTTTTTTCTTTTTTTTTCTTCTTCTTTTTTCTTTGTTGGTCATGGGTTGGGCATTCTGGTTGGTCTGCATCAGTGGTCATTGGCACCGCTTACCACTGGGCTTGGGTGGTGTTAATGCTTCTTTTCTTTTGCTGCTTTTTTTGGGGCTTGTTTCTTTTTTTTTTTTTTTGCTTATTTCTTTTTTTTGATGGCTCTTTGTTGGTGGGCTCATGGTCGTCATGGGTCGGGTCGGGTCGGGTCAACCCGATCGAGTTATTTTTTTTTTTTTTTTTTCTTTCTTTTCTTTCCTTTTTTCTTTCTTTTTCTTTTTTTCCTTTCTTTCTTTCTTTCTTCTTTTCTTCCTTCTTCTTCTCCAACTGCCACGCTTGCATTGCCGACTCGACTTCCCGTCGGTGGTGAGCCTTCTCCTCTTCTCTTCTTTCCTCTCTTTTCTCTTCTTTTCTTTTCTTTTTCTTTCTTTTTCGTGGGTTTTTTTTGAAAGTTGGGGTCCTATTTTTGGGAAAAATCCTTTTATAGTGTGTTTTGGTGGTAGCGGTGGCTAGGGGAAGGAGGCCATCCCTTAGGGTGGTGGCCGGAAATCACGGAGGGTAGGTACCCAAATCCGCTGAATTTTTGGAGATTTTCTGACTGAAGGACCCGATTGCAATCGTAGCAAAACTAGTGGGGTCAGAACATAATTTCAAGAAAGTATCAGGGTCAAGATGTAATTTTAAAAAGTTTTGGGGCCAAAATGTAATTTCAAGAAAGTTTAGGGTCAAAATATAATTTTTTAATTTTTAAAATTTTTTAAAAATTTGAAAAATAAACCCATAATTGTTTGGGTAAAATTTAGTGCTTATATGCTTCTCTTTGCTCATCATTGTGAAACAGGATAGAGCAAAGACTTAAAAGCACTAAATTTTGTTCAATTGTCCAATCCTTATTCTTTATTGAAAATGTAAATCGAAAATAGCTTGGCATGCGCATTCAAGCTTAACTCACTTCTGGATTATGAGTTGATCTTTGAAAAGCAGAATTGAAAATACCTCAACGTGTGGCTCGAGGCTCAACTCACCTCTCACAATATGAGTTGATTTTTTGAAAAGCAGAATTGAAAATATACCTCAGATGACTGAGGCTCAACTCACCTCTCGCATTATGAGTTGATTTTGAAAAACAGAATTGAAAAATACCTCGGTGTGTGACTGAGGCTCAACTCACCTCTCGCATTATGAGTTGATTTTGAAAAACAGAATTGAAGGCTCAACTCACCTCTCGCATTATGAGTTGATTTTTGAAAAGGAATTGAAAAATACCTCAACAGGACTGAGGCTCAACTCACCTCTCGTGATTATGAGTTGATTTTGAAAAACAGAATTGAAAAATACCTCGTGCAGGATCCGAGGCTCAACTCACCTCTCGCATTATGAGTTGATTTTGAAAATAGAAATTGAAAAATACCTCGGCAGGACACGAGGCTCAACTCACCTCTCGCATTATGAGTTGATTTTTGAAAAAACAGAAATTGAAAAATACCTCGGCGTGTGACCCGAGGCTCAACTCACCTCTCGCAATATGAGTCGATTTTTTTTTGAAAAATGAATTGAAAAATACCTCGGCGTGTGACTCGAGGCTCAACTCATCTCTCGCAATATGAGTTGATTTTTTTTGAAAATAGAAATTGAAAAATACCTCGGTGTGACTCGAGGCTCAACTCACCTCTCGCAATATGAGTTGATTTTTTGAAAAACAGAAATTGAAAACATCTCGTGTGACTCGAGGCTCAACTCACCTCTCGCAATATGAGTTGATTTTTGAAAACGAAAATTGAAAAATACCTCGGCGTGTGACTCGAGGCTCAACTCACCTCTCGTAATATGAGTTGATTTTTTTTTGAAAATAGAAATTTAAAAATACCTCAGTGTGTGATTCGAGGCTCAACTCATCTCTCGCAATATGAGTTGATTTTTTTGAAAAATGAATTGAAAAATTCCTCATGCAGACTGAGGCTCAACTCACCTCTCTAATATGAGTTGATTTTTGAAAACTAAATTGAAAAATACCTCGGCAGGACCCGAGGCTCAACTCACCTCTCGCATTATGAGTTGATTTTTTTTGAAAAATAGAAATTGAAAAATACCTCGGCGTGTGACCCGAGGCTCAACTCACCTCTCGCAATATAAGTTGATTTTTGAAAAACGAAAATTGAAAAATACCTCGGTGTGACTCGAGGCTCAACTCACCTCTCTTAATATGAGTTGATTTTGAAAAATAAAATTGAAAAATACCTCGGGTGTGACACGAGGCTCAACTCACCTCTCGCAATATAAGTTGATTTTTGAAAATGAAAATTGAAAAATACCTCGGCGTGTGACCTGAGGCTCAACTCACCTCTCGCAATATGAGTTGATTTTTGAAAAACGAAAATTGAAAAATACCTCAACATGTGACTCGAGGCTCAACTCACCTCTCGTAATATGAGTTGATTTTTTTTTTTGAAAAATAGAAATTGAAAAATACCTCATGTGTGACACGAGGCTCAACTCACCTCTCATAATATGAGTTGATTTCTTTGAAAAACAAAATGAAATAATTTTAAAAAGTATCGAATTTCAAAACATATCATCCGGTGGAACTCAATGTCTTCCTTGTCCTTGGTCTTGATACTATCATCAAAACCTTTTGCTTTATCGAATACAGATATGTCATGCATGATGTTATCATGATATGCACATGTTTGATCTTAAATGCTTTTATGCCTACATGATTATGCCATACGCCTTGGGCTTGTTTGCCATATATCTTTTTTCGTTACGACTCTCATGATGACTGCATTCATTGCTTCGATTCTTGACTTCCCTTTCAGGTTTTGTACCCATCCTCAAGTAATCTGCGTTTCTCGTGTATCACCTTTTTGCCCCTTGTTGAACTTTGTCCTTGCTTTGAGGCTCTTGTACTTACCAAATTCTCATCCGGGTAATACTCAACATTCCTTTTGTTTAGAGTATGTCATTTCACTATTTATCATTTAGACAAACCACAAATGAGATGCATGAAAATAGGAAAGTAGGTACGAAAGAAATACCTCACATTCATATTTATTTCAAAAGTAATAAGCAAAGAAAATTGACAAGGAAAAGCTCAATAAAGAAGACATTATAAAGAAAGGAAAGCAGATTCAATTGTCACAAATGCTCTAGATATTCAACGCATGAACTTCTCCACATTTCTTCATCCTGGATCTCTTCGAGCATGGCTTCTTGTGTAGAAGATTTCGAGCTTCCGGGACTGCTTCAAATATTGTAATCTCGCCACATGACTCCCAGTTCAAATCGTCTTGCTCCTTTTGTCCGAACCTCTTTCATTAGGATGCCCTTTCAGGTTTTTATCCTAATCTTTTTTGTTTATCAAGACGCTCTTTCGAGTTTTCATCTTGATCTTTTTTTCTTCTCTTTTTTTTCTTTTTTTTATCAAGACGCCCTTTTCGGGTTTTCATCTTGATCTTTCTTTTTTCTCTTTTTTTTTATCAAGACGCCCTTTTCGAGTTTTCATCTTGATCTCTCCTTTTTTTTAGGCATAGTACTTTTTAACGGCATCTGAGTTCACTGGATTAGGTAACTCCTTCCCATCCATCTCAGTGAGAATTAAAGCTCCACCAGAGAAAGCCTTCTTTACGATGTACGGTCCTTCCCAATTTGGTGCTCATTTTCCTCGAAAGTCTTTTTGTATTGAGAGAATCTTTCTCAGTACGAGTTCTCCCTTACGAAATTCTCTTGGCCGTACCTTCTTGTCATGAGCCGTGATCATTCTCTTCTGGTACATCTGTCCATGATAGATTGCCTTCAAGCGTTTTTCTTCGATAAGATTTAGCTGGTCATATCGAGCTCGAACCCATTCGATTCTTCTAGTTTCGACTCCATTAAGACTCGTAGAGAGGGATCTCAACTTCAATGGGCAACATGACTTCCATTCCATAGACCGTAGAGAAAGGAATTGCTCCGTAGATGTCCGCACGAGATGTGCGATATGCATACAAAGCGAATGGTAGCTTCTCGTGCGATCTTTATATGTCTCGGTCATTTTCCCAATAATCCTCTTAATATTTTTGTTAGCCGCTTCTACTGCTCCGTTCATCTTTGGGCGATAGGGTGAGGAATTATGATGCTTTATTTGAAATTGTTCGCACACTTCTTTCATCATCTTGTTGTTTAGATTTAAAGCGTTATCTGAAATTATTCTCTCAGGCAAACCGTATCGACATATGATTTCTTTTTTTTTTAAGAACACGCAAAGCGCAGTCTTTGTCACACTAGCAAACGAAGCGGCTTCTACCCATTTTGTGAAGTAATCTATAACCACAAAATGAATCGGTGTCCATTCAAGCTTTTGGGAAAATTATTCTATAACATCCATGCCCCATAGAAAAAGGCCACGGAGAAGTCATGACATGAAGGGCCAAGGGTTGCATGAATTTTATCGCCAGAATTTGACATTTGTGGCACCTTCATGCGTAATTAATGCAATCGCTTTCCATCGTCACCAAGAATAACCGAGTCTCATAATCTTAGCCATAGTGAAACCATTGGCATCGTCCCACAAATTCCTTCATGGACATCTTCAAGTATTTTTCTGGCTTCAACAGAATCCACACATCTCAGAAGCACTTGATCTTTTCCTCTTTTATATAGGATACCCCCATCAAGGACAAATCCCACCGCCATTCTTCTAATTGTTCTTTTGTCGTTCTTATTTGCTTGCTCGGGATACCTTTGATTCTTAACATATTCTAAGATATCATGGAACCACGGCCGTCCATCTATCTCTTTTTCAATGCTAAAACAATGTGCAGGGACCTCATATATGCTTATTTGGAGAGGCATTATTTCTGTTTCTCTGTTTGCTTTGAACATTGAGGCCAAAGTGGCTAGGGCATCAGCCAATTGGTTTTCTTCTCGTGGGAAGTAATTAAAAGTCACTTCTTTGAATTCTTTGACCAACTCCACCATGAGATCGTGATATTTGACCAATTTCGAATCTCTCACTTCCCAATCTCCACGGATTTGGTAAATCACCAACGCTGAGTCCCCGTACACCTCTAAGATTTCGATGTTTCATTCAATAGCTGCGCGAAGTCCCATTATGCAAGCTTCATATTCCGCTACGTTATTGATATAGAAGAAATTTAATCTGGCAGTGAGCGGATAATGGTTCCCTTCTGGTGACACTAAGACTGCTCCAATCCTATGCCCCAATGCATTCGATGCACCATCAAAGCTCATCTTCCATGATTTCTCTTTCGACGACTCATACTCTTTTTCTGCAATGCATATTAAATCCTCGTCTGGGAAATCAAATCTCAAAGGCTCATATTCCTCCGTGGTTCGAGTTGCTAAGAAGTCAGCTATCGCGCTCCCCTTTATCGACTTTTGACTCACATATACAATGTCATACTCTGATAGTAGGATCTGCCATCGTGCCATTCTTCCTGAAAGTGCAGGTGATTCCATCATGTATTTTATTGGGTCCACTTTGAAATTAACCACGCATATGATACAACATATATTGTCCGAGCCTTCGAATCGCCTGCACTAAAGCACAATAGAATTTTTCAATTGACGGTACTTTGCTTCATACTCGTGAACTTCTTACTGAGATAGTAGATCGCCCTTTCTCTTTTCCCCGACTCATCATGTTGCCCCAGTACGCAACCCATTGAATTTTCAAACACAGTTAGATATAATATTAACGGTCTTCCGAGAGTTGGCGGTACTAGCACGAAGGTTAGACAAATCTTGTTTTATCTTTTCAAAAGCCACTTGGCACTCATCGCTCCACTCTCCGGATTATGTTTTCAAGGAGTCAAAAATTGGGTCACACTGGTTGGTAAGTTGAGCAATGAATCGAGCGATGTAGTTCAACCTCCCTAAAAATCCTCTGACTTCTTTTTGTGTACGCGGAGGTGGTAGTTCTTGTATGGCTTTTATCTTATCTGGATCAACCTCAATACCTCTCTCACTAACAATGAAGCTGAGTAATTTTCATGAGGTAGCCCCGAACGTACACTTGGCAGGATTATGCTTCAGTTGAACTTTCTTAGTCTTTCGAACAATTTCTTGAGGTTCCCAATATGCTCTCTTTCCCCCCGAGATTTGGCAATCATATCATCAACATAAACTTCTATCTCTTTGTGCATCATGTCATGGAATAGTATCACCATTGCCCTCCGATATGTTGCCCCAAAGATTCTTTAATCCGAACGGCATCACCTTGTAGCAAAATGTTCCCCACATCGTTACTGAAGGTAGTTTTCTCCATATCCTTGGGAGCCATCTTTATCCGATTATAACCCAAAATCCATCCATGAAAGAAAACAATGAATGTTTTCTTGTGTTATCCACCAACGATCGATGTGTGGCAAGGGAAAATTATCTTTAGGACTTGCTCGATTCAGATCGCAATAATCCACGCACATTCGTACATTACCGTCTTTCTTCGGCACTGGGACTATGTTGGCTACCCATTCTGGGTATTTGGAGACTTGTAGGAAGCCAAAGATCAAATTGTTTCTTGACTTCTTCTTTTATCTTTAACAAAGATTTCGTGTCTCATTCGTCTCGACACATTGAATAGGTTTGTATTCGTTTCGTAGGAGTCTATGGACCACTACATCCTCGTTCAACCTCGCATGTCTTGATACGACCATGCAAATACATCTTTATACTCACGCAGTAAGGCGATCAAATCATGTTTGGTGTTCTCTGAAATGGAAGTCCCAATCTTCACTTCTTGTCTCTTTTCTTCATTTCCCAAATTCACTGTCTCAACAGATTCTTGATGGGGTAGGATCTGTTTATCTTCTTGTTCTATCATTCTTTGTAAGTCAGGAGACGAGACATAATCTTCAGCATTTTCCTCAGCTTCAAATTCTCCTAAACAAATAGCTTTCTTGAAATCGATTTCAGGACTTGTAACGGGATTGCTCATGTCGTTGATATCTGAGCGCCTGAAAGGTGAATGGAGAAGAAAACTATAGAGGAGTATCAAAGTATTAGAACCAACATGCATAATGTTATGGCATGATATGAGGTACATGTAAGGACAGGCTGTGAGAAGAAGGAATAATTATGAAGTTAACAAGAATGAAAAGGCTATGACAAAATGCATATCCATTAATGTTCATTTAAATGATAAAGAGCAAACATAATCTCTTACAAAAGAATCCCACTATTACTTAGGGGCACACAAAAAAGAGAGTTAACATTGAGCATTACTCTGAAGAGGACTTAGAAACTACAAGAAGATCCACAGCAGTCCAATTGTTCAAAACGAATCTAGGAGGATAAGGGCGTATCATTGAAACATCTTTAATAACAGCGTACTTCATTTATTTTTTTCTCCTCGGGTACATCATTCCTACAGATGTAAATGTTTTTGACAAAGGGGGATACTTTATAGGCTTCCATTCTAATTCCCGACCTGAAGCTCCTGCAATCCTCCTTTCTTGATCTTTCTACAACTGTGGATTGTATGGTTTTAACCATAGTGAATGATTAGGGTGATATGCATATGTAATGAATGGATGAATGAATAAATGACAAATGAATGTTAATTATGAATAAATATGAAAAAATTTGGTGTTGATTTCAAGATAGCCCTATATTTAGGCATTTCATTAATCAAAAGAGTCTATTACAAAACGTTTTGCCATCTCTGATCTAACAGTTACACAAATTTCCTAGCCACATCGCCTTGTTTCTTTACTCGTTCTAAGAATTCGACATGCTTGATCCTTGTCTCGGAGGAATTGGTAAGCGAGATCTTCGCTTCATCCGATAATTGCACAATTTGCATAGCCTTTTAATTTCATTAATTAAACCGCCAAGATACATATCTTTTCTTGGAGAGCTCTTTTGTAAGCACGAATGTCTCTCATGTCGGCCATTCTTTTCTTCTAGGGCTTCAGAAGAGTATCCAAGTGTTGTGATGAGCTTGCGTGTATTTTCTAAATCTTGTATTTTCTTTCTTAGCTCTTGACGCTTTCGATCGACTAGTCATTAATTCTGCAGACGCAGCTTCATATTCAACATTCTTCTTCCTTAACTCTATCATAGCACGAGCAGCTTTTTTCCTCTTCCTTCTTCGCTTTCCCTCTCCAAAGATTCCATCCCACCTTTGATGTTGCTTAATTCTTTCTTCCATTCCGTCGATGATTTGCCCAATTTCGCTATTCTTTATGGTGCCTCTTAGTTTCTTATTTTCCAAATGAAGATCCTTTAAGTCATTTCTCATGATCTCAGCTTCTTTCTGGACTTTCTCATTTCTGTTGTTCAATTTGAACATCTATCTTTAGCTAGTAATTTTTCTCTTGAAGAGAACTAATATCCCATAATAGACTGGCCTTTTCACGTTCAAATTCATGTCTTGCTATTTTCAGTACGGACGGTATTTTTTCTGAGAAAGGATTCTGGAAAATATAATCCATTGGTGAGGTTTGTTGATTATTCACTCGTCTTTATCTCCATATTTCATAATCTTGAGTCAGCATACAGAGCTAACTCCATTAGGTAGATTTCCTTCCATGACTTTGCAGTATCTCAGGCTTTTTTCATGTAACCTTCACCTGTAAAAGCAAACTCAGACTGTGCTAATCCTCCGGTAGTTGGTATGAACTATCGTGAAGCAAACTGCCTTTGAACCATTAACGGTGCATATCCAACTCCTCCCCATAATCCGAGTAAAGGTACCCAATCTTGGCTTCCGCATTTGTATAGCGAATCAAGGACGGATCCATGGTGCTCTAAGTTATATCTTGGCGGAGGTTCTGAAAAATTGAAACCCAGTGCTGTTCGGTGACATCCTTCGGCCAATCTTTCTCAAGGTAAGCTTCTAAAGGAGAGAATGTTTTCGAAAACATGTGGAAAGGTGTGCCCTCCACTTTCCAGAAATGGCTCAATCCAAACATTAAGTAGTCATGCACATCCGATAAAACGTCCTTCCCTTTTCTCCTACAACGATTTAGAGATCTAAAGTCTCGGCTAAGATAGTTGGGACGGGTTGATTCGTTGCCTCAACTTTTCAAAGAAATCCACTATCAGAACTTCTATATGCCCAAGAACTTTGGGCGCATAATTAATCAAGTAAATGGCTAAAGCAAGCAGATCCACTCTCTTTACAATATCTGGATGATTTTGAACTAAGTTTCGAGAGAAAACCATGGAATACAACCGACTTCGTTCTTTTTCTTTATCATTTTTCAGCCCATGTATCGACCATTCTCATCAACTTCATTAGCTTTTTCTTGAAGGTCATTGGTTTGGGCTCTATCACATATATCTTTTTGAATTGTGCATTGTCAACGTGAAGCAAGGCGGCATACTCTTCTATGGTCGGAGTCATATCTTCCTGGTTGAAAGTAAAACATTGATAAGCTGGGTCCCAGAATTGAACCATGGCTTGAATCAATTGTTCGTCTACGTTGACGGCGATTAAGTGAGCTATATCCCTGTACTTTTCAGTGAAGATGCCCCTAGTGTCTAAGTCCCACTGTTTCTAGATCCTAGTCAAGTCTTCGAGGTTATTCTGACGAACATTCATGGTCACATGCTAGGTAAGGTTGGAAATACATCCTTCCTTTTAAACTGTCTCCTTTTGCTTTCTGGGTTTTCAAAGACCAGTCTCGAACCACAGTGTTTTTCTCGGTCACTTGTGTAATTGACTCATCCATCAGAAACCCGTTTTTGGCAACCAATCTCTAATCAACACCTTCCTAACAAGATGCCTATGATGCATGATGAAAAATAAAATGAAGACAAATAACATTGGTTAGTAATTACAACAAATATAAACGGAGAAGAACTATGGAAAATCTAACAAATTAAGATATTTAATTTTGCATTTTGGTGAAACTAACCTACTTTTTTTTTACCCCATCATATTTACAAAATAAACTTCCCCCACATGCTTATCAGATAATCTACCCTCTCTAAATTATTAAACGGGCCTGATTTGCTTGCATAAAAAGTGTAAATGTAAAAGAAATAAAAGGTAAGCGTTTCTCCCATGTACTTATTTTGGTAACTATTAACGGACGGAGGTTCGGCATGGCTCTAATCGGATGGCTCATACGGTTCACTATATGCGGTTTCGGTTCTAAAAAGGTACTCGAATTGTCCGTGACTGTCGCCTACTAAGGCTAGTCTGAGCCTCGATTATCGCCCATCATAGGCTCATGAGCTCAATTCGAGGATTACATTTACTTATGCCTATGGAGGACAAATTAACTCACAAAGCATAAGTCATATGTAACCCTAAGTATTCACTACTTTGTCAAGTGAGGGACGAGTTAACTCACGAAGGCATAGCGTTTACTTCCACTTGCTTGACGGAGCCGGGTAGAGAGCTCATGTTATGCAAAATGCAAGTGCACAGTGTGTGGGGAGGAACTCACAAACCTTTTCGCTTTTATTTTAAAACTAAAAACTAAAACCATAAAAACTTAGAGCTGAAAAATAATAAGATAAAAACAAGTTAGAAAAATTTTACAACAAGATGCAAATGCATGACTTTTTTTTTTAAATTTAAGAATCACGATTAAAAATTATTTTGAACGAGGAATTTTGAAAATTTTGACAACACGCATTTAATTCCAAACTCGACTCTCAAAAAAAAATGTCCCCAGTAGAGTCGCCAGCTGTAGCGACATAAAATTTGCTTGGGTGCTAATTGAGGAAATTATTAAAAATTTGAAAACAGAGTTTCAATTTTATTTAAAAAAGGGAGTCGCCACCGATCTTTTTTCTAGGTGTGATCGGACACCTAATAAATCCTTTTTTTAAAGAAAAATCATTTTTTTGAATTTTCTTAAAAAAGGGCCGGGTTTGAGTCTGCGTCAAAATTCTAGAGAAAAAATAGGGTTCGGGAGTCGGTTACGTGCGAGGAAGGTATTAGCACCCTCGCGACACCCAAAATTGATATCTCGTTAAACGCGCATTCTCTTAATTTTCAAAAATACAAGTTCAATTTAATATTTAATCGTGATTCGATTGAGACACGAAATTTTTTTTAAAAAAAAAGGGAATTTTAAGACTCGAGAAATTTTTTTTAAAACCCGAAAATTTTTGAAAACACGAAAATTTTTTAAACCCGAAAATTTTGAAAACACAAAATTTTGGAAATACGAAAACTTTGAAAACACGAGAATTTTTTTGAAACACGAATTTTTTTTGAAAACACGAAATTTTTGAAAACACAGAAATTTTAAAACACAAGAAATTTTTTTTTAAAAAAAAACATGAATTTTTGGAACTTTGAAAACACGAGAATTTTTTTTAAAACACGAAATTTTTGAAAACACGAAATTTTTGAAAACAAGGAAATTTTAAAACACAAGAATTTTTTTTAAAAACATGAAATTTTGAAAACTCAAAATTTTGAAACCCAAAATTATTTTTTTAAAACCCAAATTTTTGAAAATACGAGAATTTTAAAATACGAGAATTTTTGAAACACGATATTTTGAAAATATGAAAATTTTGAAATACAAAATTTTGAAAACACGAAAACTTTTAAAAAGCGAGAATTTTGAAATACGAGAATTTTTAAAACACTAATTTTTAAAACACGAAAATTTTGAAAATATGAAAATTTTCGAAAACACAAAAGTTTTGAAACTCGAAATTTTATTTTATTTTTTTTATTTTTTTGATTTTTTTAAAAGGACGCATCGTATTTAACACGAACCGATTATACTCACCCAACATAGCGATGAAATCAACGATAAGTGTTAAACCGATTCGTTG
This sequence comes from Gossypium rotundifolium, assembly GCA_025506655.1. Taxonomy (NCBI): domain Eukaryota; kingdom Viridiplantae; phylum Streptophyta; class Magnoliopsida; order Malvales; family Malvaceae; genus Gossypium; species Gossypium rotundifolium. Next base: position 11,866,896 of record CP106726.1, read on the forward strand.
CCTTATTTATTAAAATTATTCGAATATATAAAAAGAAATAAAAATATAAATATAAATGTAAAAATGCGAAAAAAATCTGATAATATTAAAAACGAAATGTCAACGAAAATATACGAAATAAATTACAAGTGGGTAAAAAGGAAGTTACCTAAAAACTCAAAATTACGGGCTTGAAGAACGGGATACACGGCCCGGGCTCTTTTTTCTCTTTTCTTTTTTTCCTTTTCCCTTTTTCCTTCTTTCTTTTTTTTTCTTCTCCTTTTTCTTTGTTGGTCATGGGTTGGGCTGTTGGTCTGGTCAGTCAAATTGGTCTTCTTCTGGCGGCCGCTCTTCTTTGGCTTGGGTGGTCATTAATGCTTCTTTTCTTTTGGCCTGTTTTTTTTTTGGGAGCTTGTTTTTTTTTTTGCCTTTTTTTTTTTTTTTGATGGCTCATTGTTGGTGGGCTCATGGTCGGGTCGGGTCGGGGCAGTGGGTCTGTCGGGTCAACTGACTGAGTTAGATTTTTTCTTTTTCTTTTTTCTTTCTTTTTCTTTCCTTTTTTCTTTCTTTTTTTTTTTTTTTCCTTTCTTTATTCTTCTTTCTTCTTCTTCTTCTTCTCCTTTCTTCTTCTTCTCAATCATTGCTTGTACCGCCATCGTCGACTTTGACTTCCCGTCGGTGGTGAGCCTTCTCTCCTCTTCTCTTCTTTCCTCTCTTTTTTCTCTTCTTTTCTTTCTCTTTTTTTCTTTCTTTTTTCGTGGGTTTTTTTTTTAATGTTGGGGGTCCTATTTTTTGGGGAAAAATCCCTTTTTATAGTGTGTTTTTGCATGTAGCAGTGGCTAGGGAAGGAGGCCATCCTTAGGGTGGTGGTAGAAAATCACGAAGGGTAGGTGCCCAAATTTCACGGATTTTTGGAGATTTTCCGATGAAGGATCTGATTGCAATCGCAAAAAACTAGTGGGGTCTGAATGTAATTTTAAGAAAGTATCAGGGTTAAAATGTAATTTTAAAAAGTTTTGGGGCCAAAATGTAATTTCAATAAAGTTTAAGGGTCAAAATATAAATTTTTTAATTTTTTAAAATTTTTTTAAAAAAATTAAAAAATAAACCCATAATTAATAAGGCAAAATTTAGTGCTTACACCTTGAGCCCAATTGCACCTCTAATTCTCAAATTAACTAATTAAACATGTCTACACATTAAACGTATAGACCCAAAAATTTAGGATGTTACACAGGTATTCATCGTTTCTCTGCATTACGGGGCTGACGCTTCCGTCCAGGTCCCTTTAAAAGTAACCCTTTCAACGTATGCAAAGGCGGCCACTTTGTGTGCTTTGGAAGGATTGCACCGTCGGTTCATGAGCTTACTGCGTCAGAGGTGGGCGAGCCAAAGAGACAAAATGGCGTGGGATTCGCCATTGAGAAGCGTTGATCTAGCATAAATGACTCACAAAATCGATTGCAGGCTAGAGTCAGGCTCCCTAAATCCATAAGTCTAAGTTCTTGGAGTTGGTGGTCGTAGGCGTCCTCTTCCACTATAACTGGCTTACTTGGGCAGAGAAAGGTCATCTAAAGCAGAAGATTGAACCTAAGGTGGAACGAGACAACCGGAGGCTAGAATCTCGCCAAATAAGAAACTCGTTCTTCTCTAAACTATTTTATTTTCCTTTTTCGTAATTTATTTACTTTCACAATTTCAATTCACTTTAAATTCTATTTTATTATTCCCGAACGAAATTTTTAATTCTATTTTTATTTTTCCAGGAACGCAAGATTTCTTGGGCACGATTCTACCTAGGATTTCGATAAACAGGCATTTGTATAATCCGATCCCTGTGGATTTGACCCTAGTTCCCCTTTACTGTTATTTTCATTATTTGCAGGGAATAGGATATATTTTTGGTGCATTCAACGATGTATCAAATTTTGGCGCCGTTGCCGGGGATCGGTAACGTACTAATCTTGTTTTTTGTTTTCTATGACCAGATCTGCTCCAGGCACTCTTGCGTTTGACTCGGAGATCGAAAAGACTGCGAAAGCTAATCGAAAAGAAACAAAGTTAAGGAAAAAGCAGTCAGTGGTGGTAGGGACTCAAAGCAATCCACCGCCAGAAATCAGAATCGACGACGAAGCAGAGTCTTGGGTTAACGAAAACCCTACTCAAACACTTGAAAGTAAAGCAGAATGAGTCATTCCATTTGAAGAGGTGCTCAACTCTAGGGTTGACGGAAACCCTAATTTGGTACAAGAACCAATGGCTCAAAAGATTCGGCAACTAGCCGAGGCTCCAACGGAACAACCGCCACTGTGCATCGCATATCCTACTATGGATACCGATTTTGAACTGAAATTAGGGTTAATTCAGTTGCTGCCAACATTCCTAGGGTTACAAAATGAAAACCCCCATCAACATTTGAAGAAGTTTCATATGGTTTGTCTGAGTATGAAACCCCAAGGAGTAACTGAGGATCAAATCAAATTGCGTGCTTTCCCTTTTTCCCTAGCAGATTCAGCTAGGGAATGGTTCTTTTATTTACCTCCTAGATCTATAACTACTTGGGCTAATCTATCTCGCTTATTTCTCAACAGGTTTTTTCCAGCATCTAGAGCAGCTGAGCTAAGAAGGGAGATCATGGGGATAAGGCAAAAAGAAGCAGAGACTCTTTATGATTATTGGGAGCGGTTTAAAAAGTTGTGTATGAACTACCCTCAATAAGGTATAACAGAGCAATCTCTCCTCCAGTACTTTTATGAAGGTTTGAAACCGATGGAGATGAATATGGTAGGCGCCGCTAGTGGAGGAGCGTTGGTTAACATGACTCCCCAACAAGTAAGGGACTTAATCTCTATAATGGCTGCAAATTCTCAGCAGTTTCGAGCTAATCCTGAGCCCCCTAGAAGGGTTCACCAGCTAAGTAATTCTTCCATAGAAGATAGACTTGATAGACTTACTAATATTGTGAGCTCTCTTGTTGCAGAAAAAGCTAAACCAGCTCGATTATGGAATATGTGCTACACCGGAGCACACAACTGATGCATGTCCCAGTTTGATTGATGACACTATGGCTCATTTGGATGCTGGAAACTTCCCTGGCCCACCACAGAGGCGTTATGATCCCTATGCTAATACCTACAACTCAGGGTGGAGGGATCATCCTAATTTGAGTTATGGAGCTAATCCATGGTACAATCAACCATACCAAAACCGACCTCTACAGCAGCCACAAAATCCAGGTAACTCTCTAGAATCTCTTGTCAATAAACTAGCAACTAATGTTCTTGAGTTTCAACAGAAAACCAAGGCATCTATAAGGGAGTTGACCACATCGATTGAGAGAATAAGTTCTCAAGGGAAGTTGCCGTCACAAACAGAGCCAAACCCAAGACAAAACGCGAATGCAGTGACGCTAAGAGGGAAGGTACTGGAATCGATTCCCGACAAAAATCATGCCCAAGAAATCGCCCAAGAAAAACTTGAGAAAGACGAACAGGTCCGACCGAAACCTCCATTGCCCAAAATTCAACCCCCATTTCCAGAACAACTCAACCAGTGTCGAAAAGGTAAGGAGGACAAGAAAATCCTTGAAACATTTCAGAATGTCAAAATCAACATACCGCTGTTGGATGCCATCAAGCAAATACCGAGGTACGTTAAATTTCTTAAAGAGCTTTGCACCAACAAGCAGAAATTAACAGGTAATGAAAGGGTGAATGTTGGTGAAAACGTATCTGCAGTGTTACAACGGAAAATGCCGACAAAATGTAAGGATAGGGGCATGTTTGCAATACCATGAAAAATAGGTCATTTGGGAATTAAAAAGGCCATGTGTGATCTAGGAGCCTCCATAAATGTAATGCCATATTCTATTTATGAATCACTTAATGCAGGTTTCTTAACAAAAATAGATGTTATTATTCAATTGGCAGACAGGTCTGTTGTGCATCCTGAAGGAGTCCTCGAGGACGTATTGGTAAAAGTTAATGAACTTATTTTTCCTGTAGATTTCTACGTGATAAAAATGGAGGAGGATAGTGCTCGTGGATTGTAACACCCCAAACTCGGCCCATGCGTTTCGACCGGATCTGGCATGTTATCGAACACATAACATTTTATCAGATTTTGAAAACACAAGTTAAATTAATTAAATTTGAATAAAGGAGAGACTTTTTGAAAATAAACCTCTTTGTATTTTTATTATTAAGTATAAATAAACCTTATCATAAAATTCATAAGTTGCTTAACTTTGATAACTACTGAGTTGAATGAAAGCTAGGGGCCTTATTACATAAATATTCTAAAAAAAAAATAATGAAATAAAATAAACTTTAAGAAATCCCAAAAGAAATTAACTTGTAGAAATAGAATTTGATGGGCCCTCGAGTCCGTCTCGGCTCCCATGTCCACGATCTACTGTTCATCTGGAAGAGTAGAGGAAAGGAAAGCGTGAGTCACAAAGACTCAGTGTAAAAATCTCAAAACACACATCGACCTGAGCCCACAAATACATTATGGGCCCTGGCCCATACATGAAGGCATCAATCATAATCACATAATAAACAATAAAGAATGAATAACCCAACCCATCCTAGGTTTCCATCCTCTACACACCAACCCGTACCAACCATCACACCTTGGGGATTTCTACAATCAACCCTCCATCCGCTATACACCAAAACGACAGTCGTACTGCCTATTCCTATTAAGTAGGAATCATTAAATGTGGCATAGCCACCGATCACAATGTGACCTAGCATTTATATTTGTAGGTTTTCTACCACCGATCACTGCGTGACCTATCATGCACTTCCCCTTCATCATATCAATAGCCCATCCCATGTATACACACATAAAGAAAATATCATGCAGTCATATATATTTTTCGATACACATAGGGAGTTCTATGTTTACGTACCTGGCATCCTTGTCTAGCCCTTTTAGGGTTCCATTCATTGTTTATCTGACCTTATTCTGGCTTTTAGCCCATAACATACATAAGTAGATTTACATACAGGTTAATTGGTAGTGTTAGAGATCTACACACTTGATTACCGATAAAACGAGGCTTTCTATATCGATGCTATCCTTAATCGACATAAGCGCTATCCGCCTAAGGTATTGTTCGAAGCGGGTCCACAACCAATTGGCCAATCTCGAGCAATGAGATCATCGCTCGTTTCTTAAACTTAGGATTCTTTCTTTTGCACGATCCATATTTAATTCCATCAAATCCCTATCGAGCTACTATAACAATATTTAATCGTTAATCCTCCTTTTAGAGTTAAGATCATATATATATTGAAGCGAATCTAATAAAATCTAGGGATAATCTTCTTAATTGAACGAATCTAATAAAAATCTAGGATAATCTTCTTACCTTAAAATCTCAAATTAGAGACTTATAATTTTGGCTTTTAGATCTAGTCGACTAAGCCTCCTTCAAATCCAATTGTCGCCCATCATTAAACCATTAACTATTAGCTTTCGATTTTGCCTTTCAAAAATAGATTATGAGAACTACTCAAAATTGACTCTTACCTTAGCTTAGGAGATTCGGCTATCACTAGGAGAGGATTCAGAATGCCGATGGAAGATTTAAATGTAGAAAGTGTAGAACAATTTCTCAAATAGGATGAATAAAAAACGATGGATGCTTGACTTTTTAGAGAAATCGGCACAAGGGAAAAGAAAGTGGGCAAAAGTTTGACTTTTAAAGAAATTAGAGAAAGAAATTTGGAGAAAAGAAGCTAGGAATTTCGGCACAAAAGGGAGAGGATTTAATGTAGAAACAAAGAGCTAGCCCTCTATTTATAGGAAATTCAAGAACCCTTTGCCATGTAGTAGCTGGTTTCTTTACTCCTCTCGATGATGGATTCTTGGCCATCACTCTCTTTGTAGATAAATTCCTAACTTTTCTCCTTTATCTTAATCTACTAGCTCATCTAAAAGAGACTTAATTATCTCTAACTCCTCCCTCCTTTATCAGCATATTATTCACATATTTTAATCATTAAAATCCCTAAATCTTAGCCTTTATCTGCTTATTATCCACATAAAATAAATTCCTAAATAATAGCCTTGTTGCCATCCGCTCCACCTAATCCTAATGCCCAAAATTTAGCTAACTTAAATTAAAAGAATTGGGCTCCATGAAACTTAAATTCGGGTCCCTTACTCCTTGTGTGTGGCGTCACCCCTTGCTCCATTTTAAGTGCCAAAGATTGGCCTAAAAACATGGGCTCCTTACGACCCAAAACTTGTTCCTTTTTAATTATTAATGATGCCATCTTAAAATAATTTAATCTAGGCCTTTGCCTAATTCTAAGCCCAAATTTAGACCGCTTTTACTTAAATTAACATTTTAAACATATCCCCACACTAAACGCGTAGACCCATTAATTCAGGATGTTACAGTTCTACCCCTCTTAAAAAAATTTCATCCTCGAAATTTCCAACTAACTATTAATCGTACTACCCAAGTCTCACCACTATGCTTTCGCTGCGCACTTTAATCAAAAGAAACACTTAGTATACTATGGTAGAGTATGCACCGGTATTCACATCTAGAGTGTCCTCGTCCCCTTGGCGACTTCTTTGCGTGATAGACCAAGGTCGGTGCCTTGCCTCAAAGATAACTCGCCCTCCACGACCATGTCTGTGCCATTGCCATTATTGACTTGACCACGGCGCCTTGGTGGTCATTGACCTCCTCTTCCCGGTGAGCATTCCTCGACCCATGGTCCCTTCACCGTCCGTTGTTGCGACAGGTTTCTAACTTGGTGGTCTGTAGATCCACACCTATAACACTTTCCACTGCCTGCCCAACAATCACCGGCATGAAATTTTCCACATCGAGCACACTTTAGTGTCTGGTTAACAGCAGCAGGTTTCTCATCCCGTCTCAGCCCGTCTGACCTAGGTCTTTTCTGAGTTTGCCTGGCTGCCTCTGACGATCCAAAATTCCTCTTATTTCTACCCATATCTCTATCCCGATTTAACTTCTCGGTCCGCTTTATCTCCTCAGCTATCTTAGCCTTTTCCACTAGGACAGCAAATTCCCTCTCTCGCTGTGGGGCTATCAAAACACGCAAATCATCCCTCAGACCATCTTCTAACCTAACACAACGTTTATGCTCCGTGGATACCATCCCACGAGCATAACGACTAAGGCGTAAGAATTCAGCTTCATACGCAGCCACTGACCTACTCCCTTGCACCAGATTTAGAAACGCTCTGCGCTGCGCATCCACATAACTCGATCCAAAATATTTATTCTGAAACGCCATTTTAAAGTAATCCTAGGTGATACGGTCAGCCATTGTACCATCCTTAACCGTAAGCCACCATTGGTAGGCTTCATCCCGCAGGAGAGATACAATTCCTTTCAACTTCTCCTCCTCCGTAAAGTCCAAATCATCCATTATGCGTTCTACCGCCTCCAACCAATACTCAGTTGAACTTGGGGCTACACCAGAAATTCCTCTAAACACTTTTGCCCCATTGGCCTTAAGCCGTTCCGGCACAGATTTTTGGGCTCCTGTGCCCATACCTGCCCCAGCAATCCTCTCTAAAACCCTTAACATCGCCTGAGATACCGCGTCATCTCCGGCAGTTTGATCTTGAAATTCCTCCTCTGCAGCTGGTGGAACTAGCATCTCATTCCCAGATCCATGGCAAGATCCTACCGGTTCTGACACAGTCATTCTACCCCTACCACGACCACGTGGCGAACGTCCACGACCTCTTGTACTTATTTTACCGATTCGCGTTTATCTGATTAGAAATTTTATGAACTATTAGTTTTCTTTCACTTTTTTTAACCACGGACAGTCTTATGAATAATAGCTTTAAGAGTAATTAATTTGAATCCGCATTCACCATACAGTCTCAAGTCCATATCCTCTAAGAAACCCATACATTCAATTATGAACTCATGTTCATTACAGAAAAGTAGTGTTGTTGTTGTTGTGGTTGTTGTTTTCACTACCCAAGGGTATTTTCATAATTTTACCTACAAGGGTATTTTCATAATTTTCCAAAATAAGGTTCTGGGTGATTTGGAGAAATAAGGGTATTTTGGTAATTTTCCAACTCGGAGGTATTTTGGTAATTTTGGAAATTGAGGGTATTTTGGTAATTTTAGAATTCAAGGTATTTCAAAAATTTTGAAATTTTAGGGTATTTCGGTAATTTTGAAATTTGGAGGTATTTCGATAATTTTTGTGATCTGAGGGTATTTTGGTAATTTTATGATTCAAGGGTATTTCGGTAATTTTACAAAATAAGGGTGATTTGGTAATTCTACAAATCAGGGCTATTTTGGTCATTTTACAAAACAAGGGTAATTTGGTAATTTTCTTCATAGTTTGAACATTTTCAAATCAAATGTATTTTTTTTCGAAGTGTACAAAACTTAGGGTTTTGTTTACAAAATAAATTGGTTGGTCCCTTTCGGGTTTTAATTATGGGTTCACCCATGAACAAGTCCTTATAGCTAGAGTGAACAATCACTACGCACTGTAAGATTCACGTGAAGAGGAGGTGAGTCACTAGGGGTGCTTAAATACCAAGCTCTCCCTCGAATCCACTCCTAGGCATGCGTATACTGTTGCCACACCTCTGTCATGGCTAAAGTGAGCAATCACTATGCACGGTAAGATTCTGTGAAGAGGAGGTGAGTCACTTGGACCGCTTAAATACCAAGTTCTTGGGATCTACTCCTAGACATGCATATGCCTGTTGCCACACCTTAGTCTTGTGACTCGTTTACAGGTTTTGTTTTAGTGAAGTTAATTCTTATGGAATTGAAGAGTTGTTTGCCTAAGCCTAGAGTCCATCAAATTCTCATCTAGATAGTCTACATCCCATAAAGCCCATTAAGCCCACATTTATATCACAATCGGGAGTTCAGAATACTTATCTGGGTGGATCGGGTGCCGGTAGACTCGAAGGCCATGTCTTCAAACCAGACATTTTTCTAAATTTTTTTTCCAAAACACCTCTAGGCCCATTTCACAGCCTGAGTTTTAAACTGGGCTCTGATACCGAAATGTAACACCCCAAACCTAGGCCATGCATTTCGACCGGATCTGGCATGTTATCGAACACATAACATTTTATCAGATTTTGAAAACATAAGTTAAATTAATTAAATTTGAATAAAGGAGAAACTTTTTAAAAATAAACATCTTTGTATTTTTATTATTAAGTATAAATAAACATTATCATAAAATTTATAAGTTGCTTAACTTTGATAATTCTTGAGTTGAATGAAAGCTAGGGACCTTATTACATAAATATTCTAAAAAACAATGAAATAAAATAAACTTTAAGAAATCCCAAAAGAAATTAACTTGTAGAAATAGAATTTGATAGCCCTCGAGTCCGTCTCGGCTCCCATGTCCACGATCTCTTGTTCATCCGGAAGAGTAGAGGAAAGGAAAGCGTGAGTCACAAAGACTCGGTGTATAAATCTCAAAACACACATCGACTGAGCCATTAAACACATTATGGGCCCCGCCCATAGAGGAAGGCATCAATCATAATCACATAATAAACAATAAAGAATGAATAACCCAACCCATCCTAGGTTTCCATCCTCTACACACCAACCCGTACCAACCATCACACCTTGGGGATTTCTACAATCAACCCTCCATCCGCTACACACCAAAACGACAATCAGATCGCCTATTCCTATTAAGTAGGAATCATTAAATGTGGCATAGCCACCGATCACAACGTGACCTAGCATTTATATTTGTGGGTTTTCTACCACCGATCAACTGCGTGACCTATCATGCACTTCCCTTCATCATATCAATATCCCATCCCATGCATACACACATAAAGAAAATATCATGCGTCATATATATTTTTCGATACACATAGGGAGTTCTATGTTTACGCACCGCCATCCTTGTCTAGCCCTTTTAGGGTTCCATTCATTTGTTTATATAAATTTTATTCGGCTTTTAGCCCATAACATACATAAATAGATTTACATCTGAGTTAATTGGTAGTGTGTTAGAGATCTACACACGATTACCGATAAAGCGAGGCTTTCTATATCGACGCTATCCTTAGTCGACACAAGCGCTATCTACCTAAGGTATTGTTCGAAGCGGTCCACAACCAATTGGCCAATCTCGAGCAATGAGATCTTGCTTCGTTTCTTAAACTTAGGATTCTTTCTTTTGCACGATCCATATTTAATTCCATCAAATCCTATCGAGCTACTATAACAATATTTAATCGTTAATCCTCCTTTTAGAGATAAGATCATATATATATTGAAGCGAATCTAATAAAATTCTAGGGATAATCTTCTTACCTTAAAATCTCGAAATTGGAGACTTATGATTTTCGGCTTTTAGATCTAGTCGACTAAGCCTCCTTCAAATCCTGAATTGCCGCCCATCATTAAACCATTAACTATTAGCTTTCGATTTTTGCCTTTCAAAAATAGATTATGAGAACTACTCAAAATTCGACTCTTGCCTTAGCTTAGGAGATTCGGCTATCACTAGGGAGAGGATTCGGTAATGCCGATGGAAGATTTAAATGCCGGAAGTGTAGAACAATTTCTCAAATAGGATGAATAAAAAAATGATGGATGCGTCGGCTTTTTAGAGAAATCGGCACAAGGGAAAAGAAGGTGGGGAAAAGTTTCGACTTTTAAAGAAATTAGAGAAAGAAATTTGGAGAAAAGAAGCTAGGGAATTTTGGCACAAAAGGGAGAGGATTTAATGTCAGAAACAAAGAGCTAGCCCCCTCTATTTATAAGAAATTCAGCAACCCTTTGCCATGTAGTAGCTGGTTTCTTTACTCCTCTCAGTGATGGATTCTTGGCCATCACTCTCTTTGTAGATAAATTCTAACTTTTCTCCTTTATCTTAATCTACTAGCTCATCTAAAAGAGACTTAATTATCTCTAACTCCTCCTCTTTTATCAACATATTATTCACATATTTTAATCATTAAAATCCTAAATCTTAGCCTTTATCTACTTATTATCCACATAAAATAAATTCCTAAATAATAGCCTTGTTGCCATCCACTCCACCTAATCCTAATGCCCAAAATTTAGCTAACTTAAATTAAAAGAATTGGGCTCCATGAAACTTAAATTTGGGCCCCTTACTACTTGTGTGTGGCATCACCCTTGCTCCATTTTAAGTCTTAGAAAATTGGCCTAAAACATGGGCTCCTTATGACCCAAAACTTGTTCCTTTTTAATTATTAACGATGCCATCTTAAAATAATTTAATATAGGCCTTTGCCTAATTCTAAGCCCAAATTTAGACCCTTTTTACTTAAATTAACATTTTAAACATATCCCCACACTAAACGCGTAGACCCATTAATTCAGGATGTTACAGGGATCTTCAGATCTCTTGTTGGGACGACCATTCCTTAGTACAGCTAGTACTAAAATTGACGTTCGAAGTGGAACTCTCACAATGGAGTTTGATGGGGAGATCGTGAAATTTAACGTCTACGATGCCATTAGCCATCCCAGTGAAATTTTGAGCGTGAATTGTGTCGACATAATTGACTCATTAGTGGAAGAAAATTTTGAGTCCATTTATGATTTTAAATTTGACCTTGATAAATTTTTATCCGTTAATGAGTTGTAATCCCCAGATACTAAGCTTTTACCTTCTGTTATGTAGGCACCAGAATTGGAATTGAAACCGCTACCTGAACATCTGAAGTATACGTTTTTAGGTAATGACGATACCCCTCAGTCATAGTCTCCAATCGACTCTCCCCCCATGAAGAGGAAAGTTTGGTTCATGTATTAAAAAGTCATAAGGAGGCGATTGGCTGGAACATTGCAGACTTAAAGGGAATAAGCCCGTTGACGTGCACACACAGGGTCTACATAGAGGAGGACACGAAACTGAGGCGAGAGGCGCAAAGATGACTAAATTCAAATATGATGGAGGTAGTAAAAAAAGGAAATAATCAAGCTTTTAGATGCTGACGTGATCTACCCCATTTCGGATAGCAGATGGGTAAGTCCGGTACAAGTCGTGCCCAAGAAAACGGGCGTGACAGTAAAGAAAAATGCCGAAGGTGACTTGGTGCCAACCCGAGTGCAAAATAGGTGGCGTGTCTGCATTGATTACAGGAAGTTGAACTCTTACACTAGAAAAGATCACTTTCCCCTTCCCTTTATTGATCAAATGCTTGAAAGGTTAGGTGGAAAAACTCACTTTTGCTGTCTTGATGGATATTCAGGTTTTTTCCAAATACCGATCGCGCCAGAGGACCAAGAGAAGACCACTTTTACGTGCCCATTTGGTACATTTGCGTATAGGAGGATGCTGTTTGGTCTTTGCAATGCGCCGGCTACTTTCCAAAGATGCATGATGAGTATATTTTCTGAATATGTGGAAAAAATTATCGAAGTTTTTATGGATGATTTTACTGTTTATGGGAATTGTTTTGATGAATGCCTTAAAAACTTAACGATAACTTTGAGCAGGTGTATAGAATTCAATATTGTCTTAAATTATGAAAAGTGTCATTTTATGGTAGACAAGGGTTTAATTTTAGGACACATAGTTTCTTCTAGGGGAATTGAGGTCGATAAGGCCAAAATTGACATTATAAATTCTTTACCTTATCCCTCTACTGTAAGGGAAATTCGTTCTTTTCTTGGCCATGCAGGGTTCTACAGGCGCTTTATAAAAAATTTTGAAAATAATAGAACCACTTTGTGAGTTGTTACAGAAAGATAAGCAATTCGAGTTTGTGTAGGGAGGCTTTTGATACACTCAAGCAGAAGTTGGTCTCCGCTCCTATAGTGCAGCCGCCGAATTGGAAGTACTCATTTGAAATTATGTGCGATGGAAGCGAACGCAGTGTAGGAGCGATGTTAGGGCAAAGGATAGATAAGGAACCCCATGTCATTTGCTATGCTTCGAAAACCCTGGACGTGGCACAGAGCAACTACACCACTACCGAAAAAGAACTTTTAGACGTAGTATTTGCTTTAGATAAATTTTGACCTTATTTATTGGGATTTAAAGTAATTGTTTTTTCTGATCATGCAGCACCCAGGTACTTGATTGCAAAAAAGGATGCAAAACCAAGGCTCATTAGGTGGATTTTGTTGCTCCAAGAGTTTGACATCGAAATACGAGACAAAAGGGGATGCGAGAATTTAGCGGCTGACCACTTGAGCAGAATAAAAGTGCCTTTTGATGATGTCCTTATTAAGGAAGAATTCCCTGATGAAAGCCTATTCTCGACCGAAGCATGTCTCTCATGGTACGCTGATATGGTAAATTTTCTAGCCACAGGCTCATTACCCACTGAGTTAACACGTTCCATGAAGGATAAACTTAGACGAGAAGCTCGATACTACATATGGGACGACCCATACTTGTGGAAACACTGTTCGGACCAGATGATCCGACGATGTGTCCCAGGAACCGAGGTAACTTCTATCCTTAATTTTTGTCATGCTGAAGCTGACGGAGGACACTTTGGCCCTAAGAGAGCTGCTCATAAGGTGTTAGAATGTGGGCTATATTGGCCCACAATTTTTGAGATGCGTATAACTTCCGTAAGTCTTGCGATAGATGCCAACGTCTGAGTAACATCACTAAACGAAATCGATGCCTTTATCCCGATTCATGTATGCAAAATCTTTGATGTTTGGGGTATCGATTTCATGGGCATTTATTTCTTCATTTAGCAATGTATATATAATTCTCATGATAGACTATGTTTCTAAATGGATAGAAGTAAAGCCTACTCGTAATGATAATGCCAAGACCGTTGTGGAATTTCTAAGACGAACTATTTTTTCGGGTTTGGCACACCTCGAGCCCTAATCGGTGATCGTGGCACCACTTTTGCAATAAAATCATGGAGGCACTATTTTGAAATATGGAGTCCATCATCAGTATAGCTCTGACATACCATCCCCAAACAAATGGACAAGTCAAGTATCAAATAAGGAGATAAAACTATTTTGGAGAAGGCGATTCGCCCAACCGAAATGATTGAGTCTTGACTTAATGACGCTTGTGGGCTTATCGAGCGACATATAAAGGACCAATTGGAATGACCCCATACGAGCTCGTTTTGGCAAAGCTTGCCATCTTCTGTGGAGTTAGAGCATAAAGCCCTCTTTGGGCGATTCGACAATGTAATATGGAGCTAGACCTGCGGAGAGGCGAGGAAGTTAGATATCCAAGAGTTGGAAGAAATCAAAACGATGCTTATGAGAATGCTTGTATTTTTAAAGATAAGACCAAGTTGTTTCATGATAAGAAAATAGCTCAAAAGCATTTCTCAGTAGGACAACGGGTTTTACTTTATAATTCTGTGTTGAAATTATTTCCAGGTAAGCTTCGATCACGATGGCAAGGACCTTTCGTTGTTACTGAAGTGTTCTCTCATGGTGCAGTTGAAGTAGAAAGTGAAGAATCAGGGAAGCGGTTCATAGTCAATGGCCAGCGGTTGAAGCTATTTTACGAGAATTTTTGAGCTCACTCGATTGAAAAAATTTATTTAGAACCTCCGTAGAACCGTTTGAGTCGTCAAGCTAATGACATAAAACAAGCGCTTGTTGAGAGGCAACCCAATATTTATTTTTCTTTTAATTATTTTCGTTTTTGTTTCTATTTCCTATTTATTACTTTCTTTTATTTTATTTTTAATTCATATGTATGTTTTTTATTATTGTTTAAATATTAATAAAATTCTCTTCTTTGATTAGGTCGAACGGAGCAAAGATTCAGCAAAAGAAGGAGACAAAACAGAGCCAAACATCCCTATCTAAGGTACCAAACAGCCTTTATTCCAGGTTTTATTCCAGTCCAGAATTCCATATCTCTGCAGCCAAGCAAGCTTATTCCAGCTTAGAATCCCCTAACCCTGCAGCCAAACACCCCTTGTCAGCAACTTAAAACCCTCAAAACCTAAAAACTTTTCCCATTTTCCTTTCCTTAGCCGCCCTTCTTCTTCCCTCCTCCTCCAACTGTCGTTTGCCTTCCAAAATTTAAATCGAGCCAAGGCAGATGGTCCGTGACTTCGAGCCAGCGCCTCCGCCGAACCCACGTTCACCATCAACTCGCGCCGTCAACTCCTTCTTCATCCTCATCCCCCTCACCACCGATCGACTCCCCAACCGCGGTTCCCTCTCCCTCCTCCTCGTCTTCCATGGCCGCCGCCCAAGCCACCGTACCCTCCCCATCATCGCCCTCACACGCATAAGCGACCGATGCGCGCCACCGACCGATTCAGTCGCACCTTGCCCGCCCTTCCCAGTCTGACCAGGACCTCCGTCGGCCTCCCTCAACTCCTCATCCTCCAAGACGCCTCCTTCACATGCGAACTCGACGACCACCACGCCAACGTCCCCTCTGCGCCGTTCGGTCTCTCCTCCGCACAATGGCCAAAGGTAAATCTTCATTGGATTTATGAAAATTGATCATTGACATAAATATAACTTCGATGCCTTTAGTGAATCAGTTCTAGTTGTTGACTCAACGTCAAACAACCAATCTCTCCTTACCTGTTCGATAATCAAGAGACAACTTGTTTGAAATTACTTTTCTAACTAATAAATAACCTTGCAACTCAACGCTCAATTTCTAACTTACTAAAAACATTAAAAACTAAGAAGACTTAATTCTAATCAACAAATTCACCTCCACCGACATGATTCAATATGAATGAGATATTTGATAAGGAATTGGTGAAGGAATTTTATTTTTATTTTTTTTTTTGCTTTTCTATTAACCCCATTGTTATAATCGATTTGGGGAATTTTTAAAAATATTTATTAGGTTTTCATATTTTGAGTTTAATTATCTTAAATCATTTTTTTTTCATACGAGGAAATATACATAAATTAAACACATTTTTCACAGAATGTCACATTATTCTATTATTATTCATATATTTAACGATAGGTTAACTTTTTCATTCATTTTGGGAAATGACAAACACTATTATTTGAAGAGTTAAAATGACTAAAAAAAAAAGTTGGAGGACTAAAATGATTTTTTTTCAAAGGTGGGGCTAAATAAGTTATTTTGCCTTGATAGAAAACATATATTAAAATTTAATAGGAATAATGATAATTTAGTCCCTAATGTTTACTCATTTTATCATTTTGGCTTTTATTCTTTTAGGTGTAATTTTGACCATCAACTTTTAAAATTTAGGCAAATTATTTACTTTATTGATGGAAATTAAAATTTTGTTGGTATTGATGTGGTCACTAAAGTTTCACTCCACTTGTAATTCATATAAATTCAAAAAATAATGAAAATATTTTTAAAAAATAATTTTAAAATGGCTTATAAGAACTTTTAGAAAATTTATCCATATGTAAAATGTCACGTGAATGCCACATCAATACCATTAAACTTTAAATAGTTCAATCAATTTTTCTATAAAAAAATCAAGTAAATTGATTAAATTTTAAAAATTGAGGCTAAAATAACCCAAAAAATAATAAAGGTCAAAATAACAAAATAAATAAACATTAAGAACTAAATGCTAATTTAATATCATAGCCTTAAATAAGTTTAAATTAGTCATTTATAACTATGAGGAAATTAAAACTTATATTTTAAGTAGGATTAAATTTGAATAATTATATATATTGGATCATAAATATATCTTATCGAAATAGATTGAATATTTAATCAAATTGTTGCTTTTTTTTCAACAATTTAATCAAATTGTCCCATCATAGCTTACAAGAATAATTTCAAGATTAATTTTACATTCTTAGCTAAAGAATTTGGATGGGTTTGGATGAATGGTGCATTTATTTATTATTAATGTAAAAATAGTGGTGACGGTGAAATTAAATACTATAATGTGAAATAAAAAGTAAACTAAACACATCGCACTATACTGTTCATCGAAACCCACACTGATATAGGAGGTGTGCATTTAGGATTAGCTTTGTGAGATATTGGCAAGCATCAATTTGATCCTTTTATTGATTTGGAAGGAACTTTGGATGAGGAACACAAGTTAATTGGGGTTTTCAGTTAATGGGGGACACAGGTTATGGATTTCATCAAATCTTCAAATACAACATTAGCAAGCCATTTGTTGGCCGCTTCTGTGTAATGGATGCCATCCCAACTTATATACGAAGAAGGGTCATTGCAAGAGCTTTTTAATGGTGGATAACCACAAGATCTGGACGAATTATAATTGTAAAGACCCCCAATTCCACAGCATGCCTTCAAAGTTTCTTTAAATCCTGCCATCATCCAACAAACTTTCATCTAAACAATCCAGAAAATTTTATCACAGATTAACTTCTCTTTGTTTTAAAACAAAGTGAAAGCTTACCAAATAGTTTTGGAGAATGGTAAAAACGCATTGCAATGTTGTAATAATCAGCATAAACAATGTTGATGTCTGGGTGACGGTTTCGGAGTTTTTCGAGTTCTGTTCGAAGCAATTCGTTGTCGTGTTGAGAGAACTGGTTCAACCATGTTAGACAACCAGTTAAAGGATCATATTTATCCTTGTTTGAGCCCTGATAATTTGTCAATAAATCTGGGGAGCATCCAATTGGGAAGTTTCCAGGGACCAAATATGTCACTGCACCTAACTCAATCAACTCCTGCATAGGAAAGGCTTCCGTTAAAATTCTTGGGAAAATTTTTCCGTTAAAATTAGTGTTTCTTACATGCATTGCTGATGCTATAGTATGAACAACAAGAGGAACAAATTTTCGAGCTGCTTCATTGTTTTTTTCCCTGAATGCATGATTGTAATCATTTCCCCCAATCACTCCCATCACAATCAAGGAATTCCGGAGGAGCTTTTTGCAATCTGTAAATCATAGCATGAAACAAAGATATGGTAACTAAGCTTGCAAGAAAAATAACCATGAATGAAGATTTTCTTTCCTACCAAACACAAACTAGAAAAGTATATAAAAAAGTTTTACCTGCAGAAGATGAGCAAAGAGATGGCAATAAATGTTTGAAGGAATTCAATTCATCTCCCAAAGCTATGTTGGTGGAGCGATTATAGATTCCATTTTCTTGGAGAAACGATAAATTCAGTGCAGTAGCACCCGCCACTGCAAAATTCACTCCCTTTTGGAACTTCTGTAATCTCCCTACTTTAGCTGTGTAAGATGGCTGTAAAAAGGGAATCCCCAAAGCTTCAGCTGCCAAAAACCATGCCAAATTGAAACCAGTTGTTGTAACTTGTAACTTCAATAATATTTGAATTTGAATCCACATGATTTAAAATCTAAATCTATTTATTATCAACATTTAATTTGAATATCATTATAGTTTGAACTCAAAAATGAAAATTTTTGAACATCGTGTGTTGTTCTGATAGTTAGGCTGTTCACTGCCCAAGGTGTGGCTTAAGTTTAAGTCGTGCTAATCGCATTACTGTAAAAATTTTGCCCTCTTCTTGTAATTCACTAAAATAAATGAAAATTTTAATCAAATACTTCTAGAACTATAAATATATAAGTAAATACAATGGTGTAATCGCATTTTAATTCTCATGAAAATGTATAACTTAATCTCGACCCATAAAAATGTTCTAACTTCGCCCATTCTTGAGTCTATATGTCCAATTAATTTTTTAATAAAACAAATTTGAATAGTTTATTCTAATTTAGAAGACATATTATGTCCAAAAATAAAGCGGGTTTGAATAATAAATTTTAGAGAGCTACTATCCACATCCTCCATGAATTCATTATGGAAAGTAGAGAAAGGATTGATGAAACGGTGGCCTTCGTCAGCTGTATCCCTTTTCTAATAGATTTATGCCACATCAATATTCTTATCCTGAATTTTAGGGCATTAATTTTGATTTGATTTTTTCGGGATGAAAATCTGAAATTGAGGATGAAAATGCTGATGTGGCATAAATCTATTAGAAAGGAATACGATTGACGATGGCGTCAATTTATCAATTATTCCATGGAAAGTAATTGGAATATATAAACCAAATATTATTCGAATCTAATAATATCTAAATCTATAAAAAGCAAACCAGATATCCGTAAATATATGTGTCCTCACTAACTAATACTATTCCATGATGTTATCTCAATACTTACATAAATATGGATCATCAGTTCACCCAAATTAGAACATGTATACACATACCAAGGAAATCAATAACCAAGCGGCCATCCCAACGTCGCCCGCTTGGATGATGAAAGAAAGTCCGACCATTCGGGGGAAAAGCCGATGGTGGAAGCTTGTTGGATTCCAACAGTGAAATCTCAAGCAAGTTGCCGGTATCTGTTAAGGAATCACCAAAGCTGAAAATCGATGTGAAACATCCATTCACCGGTTGAATACTGCTGATTATTATGACGAAGAGAAAGCCAACAATCAAGCATTGTTTCAGCACCCAACATGATGAACAAGTAGCCATTGAGAGCATTTGTAAATTTAACAACAAAATGTTTATGTTTGTTTATAATGCTACTTCATCAATAAAATACTCGACATGTATATATAGAGAGACTACCATGATTCTTCGTGTTTAACATATAATCATATTTAACACTCAATCTTGAACATGAAAAATAACCTAAGTTTATAGTTCATTGTATAGTTCATTGTACTAAGTTTAGGTTCATAGTTTCTTCCTACAGAGAATTTAAGAAACTTGTATAGATTACAAAACGTGGATCAATGGATGAATGACAGAGTTAAAAGCGAATTAGATATAAATAAGATAAATAATATTGGTTAATTGGAGAATTAGATGAAAAGTAGCTTTCGATGATATTCAAAAATAGTAAACCATTAAGCAATCTCTACACATATTCAATAGTGTTTTTTTTATGGTTTACTTAACATTTGCATCTTTTGTCAAAATAACTTTGATTGTATTTTTAGCTTTTTTAGTCATTAACTTTTGTTCTTTTTTTGAACTGATTTAATAAAAGTATCCTTAAAAAGTTAACGAGGATAACGTAGAATATCATATGTAGAATATTTTAATGAGATATAATTTATTACTTAAAAACACTATAAGATAATTACATGTGAAAATAATAAAATTAATACATAATACATAAAATTAAAAAAATGTAACTCTTAATTTGAAGAAAATATACATAATTATCTAAAAAATTTAACTCGGTAGAAAAACCTCTTAATAAACAAGCGTAAAAAATTTAACTCGGTAGAAAAACCTCTTAATAAACAAGCGTATGAAAGATTGAAACCTTTTGAAAAAAAAAGAAAGAAAGATTGAAACACTGAATTTATTCATTAAATCATTAGAAAAGTAGTTTGAAAAAAAATTGAAGGCTGATGACAAAAAAAGACTCGGAAATATAATTAGGACCATTTTGACAAAAGATGCAAACATTAATGGACAAATTTATCATTAAGCTTTTTTTAAAGGAGAATAGTTTTTTAGTTCTTACAATATCATATATATAAATATATATATATATATGTGTGTGTGTGTGTGTGTTAAAATAACAAAAATCTTAACTTCTTAAAAATAAATCTAAATACTTCAATTTATATCCAAATAAAATAAAGACTTATTTTGATTCAAATAAAAAATTAATTTGAAGTAAATCTTTAAGAAAATAAAATAAGGCAAAAGTTCTTTTATTGAAATATAATAAATTAGGAAAATGAAAATTAGTTGGATTAAGTTGTAGTGGTGTTTTTAGACTTCATAATTAGGGTTCAAAATATGTCACGTGCAATAATGTTTAAATCAAGTTTGTGATATTGATATTGCGTAGGATAAATGTCTTGACTTCATTCCTATAACTTCGAAAGTGTAGCGATTTCTTATACAATGTTTAAACCTATACAATCATTCTTGGTGTTAGGGTGAATGCATTTCATACTTGGAGTGTCTATGATACATATTGAATTCCGCCACCGTGGGGGCTCGACTAGATCTTAAGCCTCACCTTGATCTTTATCCTAAGGCTATGAGTTAAAACCTAATTCAAACATTGGTAGGAGAAAAGCAAACTCACCATCCTAGGGGCCTACTATTGAATAATGATACGATGAATGAAAAGGATAAGGTAAAGATGGCTCCCCAAGTTTGCTCTAGCATTTGCATAAAGTCGAGTCGGATACTTGAAACATCTTTAGTTCCCGCATGAGAGAATGGGATGAGTAAGAAGGACCAACATCATCACCAAATCGATATGAGGATGTAACTAGATGTGTAGGCTAAGCTTACTCTTAGTGATATCCTCACTGATGACTCAATTGTACACATTGTTGCCTAACTAAGGAATCTATCATTTCTCAATAAGATACGATGGACTCTAGATTTCATACTAATCAGTTGTACTTTAAATTTGAAATCGACCTTGACACATGTGGGTCTCATTCTATACCACGAGAAGCACAATATCCATTCTACTTTAAATTGATATTGACCTCAATACTTGTGGGTCTCATTCCCTACCTCAAGGGGCACAATATCCATCCTACTTTAAATATAAAATTAACCTCAACACCTGTGGGTCTCGAGATTATGCTGTGAAAAAAGGCACAATTTAATAAATAATTTTAAAAGATCCTATTTAAGAGAAAATACAATAAATCAATAAACAATCAATTAAGAGAATTTAAAATTACTATAGTGCATGTAATATCTAGAAGCGATTTGAATTAGAAAATTCATTCTATTATTCTCTAAGACAATATCATCGACATCTCATAGAGAACGAAAATGACCTAAACCATTAATGTCGATAGTAATCCACCGTGGTCAATAGGTTTGATCCATTTATGGTGGTGCCTTTTAGTGTTAGAATGAAATAGAGTGCCAAGGAAGGTTGTTAAATTTGGTGATGGAGAAGAAGATCCTTTCCTCAACATTGGGAGGGAGGTCTTGTGTCGATAGTACCATGTCCTTTGAAAAATTTGAGATATGGTGATTATCGCCAACCAGTGGAAAGGCCATTGTATGTGGGTTGTCATCGAGTGTGGTGTTGTCATCGAAGCGGAGGTTATTATAGCGCCCAAGTCCTTTTTAAATTTTGAATTGTGAAATTTTGTCAAGTGATTAATTTGGCCTAATGGTTGAGTGGTTTGGATATGTTCTTGAGGTTACGTGTTTGATTACTTTCCCTTAAATTTTGGTTGATTTTATCCTTATGTCTAGCTAGTCACACTAGCTTATCTATAATTTTTGTTTAATTGTTAACAAGAATAAGATTGTTGATTTAGTGGTAAGGGTTTTCAACTTCTCCATAGGTCCCAAGTTTGAATCTTATAGTGTGCAAAAGTAAGAATTATTTTTGCTCTTTCTTTGTTGTACCACCCATGCTGGTCAAATTTAACTTATCCTTCTTTCTTTTTTTTCTCTTCTTCTTTGATTGATTGAATTTCTCTTTGTCGTCTTCTCCCTCTGTAATTTTGTTTTTCCTTTCTCTATTTTTCAATTCTTTTTGTTCTTTCTTTCGGTTTCCATAGCTTGCCAATCGCTACTTATGTTTACATTCTTCCATCTCTTTTGTCGTCCCTTTTCATTGCTAGTTACATCTCAATAAGTGTTGCTTGCACATTGTTTTCAATGGTGTAGTTTGTTCTTTCGGTTTTCATAGAGTTAAGTGGTCTTTTTGAGTGGGTAAATTGGAGATTGGTCTAATTGTCTCTATGTTTCTATTAGGTGAAGAGTGAGTGGCACATAAGTCTCCTCCAGATGAATTGAGGATTTAGGCGACCTTGACACTAAGGGTAAGGCTGTATGCCTAAATAGGGGCTGATTTACGCTAGGGTTGAATGCCCTATTGTTTAGGTCGAATGCTTTAATACTTTTGGCCAAATACACTAAACCGGGTAAGGCGATTAAATGATTTGGTTTTGGTTTATTGTTATTAATTAGTTTTGTTTTGGATGTCGTATGTAGGAGCGAAAAGTGTGTTGCAGTGTCATTATTCGAAAATCATCAATTGTGTGACTCAAACTTGAAAAAAATCTGCGAAAATGTGCGAAACCAAAATTGGCAATTGGCGTCACATTATCGTGTGTACGGCGGTGTGTATCACATAGGCGTGTGCGAGACCGTGTGGGCCACATAATTTGGATAGGTAGGGTGTGCGAGGCTACATGGCGTGTGGGCCCATTTGAAGGTTAAGTTGGGTCGAGCATACGATTCGTAAAATTTTATGTCGATTGTGTGAATATATGGGATATTCGTTAAAACTAATAGGCTATACATGACGTTAGATGCAAAATTTCGTGAGCATAATAGATTTGTTAAACTCGTAAAATGTTGTATGAGTATTTGAGCGGACATGTCCTCTTACGTAACTCAGATTCGAATATTGTGCATAATTACGATATGTGAAACTATATACATTATTAGCATATCTCTAATCGATAAGCTTATTAAAAAGCATGGATAGTCTAAATAAATTTGTGTATATGATATGATGTTGCATGTGCATTGGGGTGAGATGTGAATATGATATGGAGGAAGTTCTAGCGGACCTCGATCTGCATTTTGGCAATTCACCCACGAGATCTGATTTTGATAGTTAAATTGTAATATATGCACATCTGGTAGCTCAACCTGCATGAATTTTCTATATTTGTTGACCACTAAGTCGGTGTGTAGGGTTGGTGAGTATTAATTATCTTAATTGGTGTGTTGGGTGGGACGAAAATAGTGTGTAGCGGATGGGGTAGGATCTATTCTATTTGACTTTTTGCATCGCTAAACATGCCATGCCATCTGTATCTACTCTATTATGATGTATATGTGCATTAGTTTTCTACTATCTGTTATGTTTGTGAGCCAAGTTGTACATTGGGCTTCTAACTCACCCAATTATTTTATCGTTCTAGGTAAACCACATACTTTATGGACTTTATTTATCAATTTTTGGACGTTATTAATGTTTTGGGTTTTGGTCGGCTTAAATGGTTTTAATAAACTAAAAATTATATACATTAAATGATTTTTATTAAACTAAATTTGAATGATTGTTTTCAAATTAACAAGTTAATGATTTTTCCCTGCAAATGTTAATCGAAAAATCGGGTTTTAAAATATGAAATAAGCAAAGTTGATAACATGACTCTTTTAATAAACTTGAATATGTGTCCAACATTTTGGAAAACATACATTAATCAACTTTCAAGTTTTTCTTAATAACTGTAGACGGCCCAAATTTGCCCAGGGCCCAACAATCAAACAACAAACCCAAAAAAATAAAAAAATAGACCCAAAATACAAACCCAAAACTAAAATAAAAAAAATAGGCCCAAATGGCCCAAACCCAACCCAACTCGAAAAAAAAAAACAAAGAAAGAAAAACAAAGAAAACCCTAGCGAGCACCTTGACGACTTGACTTGACACGCCCTCTGCGCACACGCTTCGCTTCACGCGCTCCCATGGCACGCAAAACACGCGAAAAAGAGAGGACAACAATATCAATGAGAGAAGGGCCTTTGTTTCTTTTTTTTTCTTCTTCCTTGGTTATAAAACCAAGGAAATAATGTAAAGGGGTTCCTTTCGGAGAGAAAGCAGAGAGTATTATAGCAAAAAGGGGGATTTCCTTTCAAAAAAAAACAACACAGAGATCTTGAATACAAAAACGGTTGGAAATCGAAAGCAAAAGCAGTAGAAGGTTGTTCCTTTTAACACTTCCGTTTTCATTTTTAGAGTTAACTGTTATTTTTATTTCCCTTTTATCTGTTTATTGTTCCCCTTTTTTACAAATAATAATATTAAAAGGGAAGGCAAAACTAACCTGAACCCCGGGGCGCGTCGTCGGAGTCTTCTCTCCGTCGTCGAAGCCGAAATCGGGAGCAAATGGGGGGTTTTCTTCTGGGTTTTCAAAAACAAAAAGAAATAAATCAGTAAACATAAAAAAAAAAGAGAACGAAAACATGACCTTTCGAATTTCCGGCCACCGTATCGATGGTGGCCGTGGCCGTCGTCGGCGAGTCCGACAATGGGATTTGGTGAGTCCCCTCCCTCATGATCTGCGAGAGAGAACAGAGAAAAAAATTTTTTTTAAAACATAGCGGTGAAATGAAAAAAAAGGCAAAAGTTGGAATTTATAAACATTTCAAAAGCAGCGTCGTTTAGGGCACGATCTGATGGCCCCAAAAGCGACACCGTTCGTCGTGACCATGAGCGACCCGACCCGCTCGGAGGTTCCGTGTGTTTCTTAGAAAAATGGAAATTTTATCTGTATGATCCTTCGCATTTTATATTTTTACAATTAAGTCTTTCGATATTGCTATTTGGCCCGAAGCTTCATGTGATTACAATTTAGTCCCTTCTAAAGCGTTGCGTTTAGGCGCTTTGGGTAAATTTAGCTCCTCGTCCCCATATTTTCGCGCATCTGTCGGTTCTTTTCCTTTCTTTTATTATAAATCGCCTTGAATTTTATTTTTAATTCGATTTGGCCTCCCCTTTAATCATCATTATTATTATTTAATGTTTTATTGATTATTTATTATTACTATTATTTTATTATTATTATTATTACTATAATATCATGTATTACTACACCATATTATTATTAGCATTATTATTATTATTATTATTTTATTCCTCTATTATTAATTATTATTATTATTTACTATTACTATTACTTTATTACTAGTGTCATTATTATTATTTTATTTTATTATTATTACTCTTATTTATTTTATTATTGTTCATTTATTAATATGTTATTATTTTTCATTATTAATGTACTCTTATTATTATTATTGTTTAATCTTCACCATTTATGAATTTTGTTTTATATTATTTTATTCATTATTTATTTATTGGTTATTTTATTTATTTATTTGTCATTTCATTTACTTATTATTTATTAGTTTATTGCTCTTTACCTTTTTAATACTTTAAAGCACTTTAATTATTTATCATATTTTTTTAATTTTATTTATTTATTGTTATTATTATTATTATCATCCTATTTGTTTCTATGATTTTATTATTGTTATTCTTATTTCATTATTTATTTTGCTCATTCGTTTATAAGAATTAGATTTATTCATATATTAAGCTTAATTTGTTAGTATCATTACTTTGTCTAATATTAATCAATCAAATTTTCAAAATAAAGATAATGTTAGGTATTTGAAAATTCGAGAAGATCGAGCCCTAACTCTTGGGTTCGGTTTCTTCTCGTTAAAAGCGAACAACATGGTATCCTTTTTGGAATCACAATTTAAGTTTTAAAACAAAATACTTAATCCGAAAATTTGAAATGTCGTGCCCTAACTTATTGGACTCGACACTTAGATACTTAGGATAAGTTTCTTTTCCTAAAATAGAGGCAATCTTAGTATTTGAAATCTCGGAAATCGAGCCCTAACTTCTTGGGTTCGATTTCTCATTTGACGAATAACGGAAGATCCTCTTCAAATAAAAACCAAGTTTCAAAAGCGAGCTTAGTTTGGGAGTTTAGAGTATTGTGCCTAACTTCTTTGGGCGTGATGCTTTACCTCTTGAAAATAAGAAAGCCTTAACGTCCCCCAATTTTAAAAATAAAAAGCATTGTATTTTGAATCCTTTTAAGTTTTCAACAAATAGGACATCAATCAATCGGTTTGGTACCAATTTTGGGCGTGTCGGGGTGCTAATCCTTCTCTTGCGTAATCGACCTCGAACCCGTTTTCTCGAAGTTCGTGGACCAAAAAGCACTATTTTAGTAAATTAAATGTTTTATTAAAGCGAAGGTGATCCGATCACACCAAATAAAGATCGGTGGCGACTCCTTTCCTTTTCTTTTTTTAAAAATCGAGTCAACTGCGTCGTTCTTTGTTTTCATCAAAAAATGGTTCTGACGACTTGGCGACTCACTTTGGGGACACGAGGTCAAGCCATAGATTGATTGATTTTGTCCTTTTAATTAAAATGGTTTTGGAAAAATCATGCTTCTCTTAATGCACCTTCAACATTAGCCTCGTAAATACTTTGGCATTGCATTGCATGACCGTTGTGGTCACACCTTTAAGTGGGAGCGAAGCTATGCCTTCGTGAGGTTTTCACCTCTGCATGGGCTAGTGGATTTGCTTTGAATACATCCGTACCTATGTCTCGTGAAGTTTTCACTTAGCATGGCCATAGGAAATGTATTCCCAGAACCGAACTCGGTCCGTATGAGCCTATAATGGGTGAGGATCGAGGAATCTGCTGGTTCGGGAACCTCAAACTTTAGAACTAAGTCGCATATAGCAAACCCTAGGAGCCCACCTTAGGTAGAGCTATGGCAAACCTTAGTGGTCACCCAAATAAGCATTCGTCTATTTTACTTGCTTTACATTCCATAGTATTAACCTTTTTGTGTTTCTTTCTTTGCATATCATTTCATATTTTAAAGAGACATCGATTCACGGTCCGCTTCTGAGTTGGGAAGCTGGTTATGGAAAGCGAATTCCTTGATAAAGTAGAAGACAATGCGGCCGTCCGCATATGGTCAGAGCAATGTCAAATAGAAAAAAGAGATAGCTTGGTCGAAGGGAATGTGTCGAACTACGAAACTTCACCAATATCGATTGTCCTTGAGAGCGAGCTCCAGGAGTTGAGAGAAATTTGGACTCGATGGGATGATGAAGCGAAGCATTGTTCTATGGTACTTACGGTGACACCTGCCTTACTGCTTGAGGTCAAAATAGACAAGCACACATTAGAGCAATGACCCGATTACGGAATTCGCTTATAAATTTGTTTCTCCTTGGGAAAGTGGATTTGGTTCCACGAGAGAAGAGTATCGACCTTGCTACATTGCCCAAAATTCAAGTTGACAAAGCCTATTCCAAGGTGGTTAATGGCCCAACCTTGGCGAAGAAGTTGATGAATATCACGAAATGAGCGAGCAGTGGGTCTCGGCTAGAATGCGAAGAAGAAGGCGAGGTAAATGCATACCACGGATATGTTTGCGAGACACGATCTGGCGCATCCGTCTGAAGAAAAAGATAGACATCTTGGCCTTGTGTATTTCTGACTTGGTAATCTTCTCAAGGCTTTGAGACACATTGATGAAGCAGTTATTGATCTTTTCACCGATTGGACAAAGGGTCACCGTTCGCCATCTTAGCCGAAACATTCGGATCCTTGACGCATGTCGGAGAAGAGGCGAAAGCGGAGTTCATTGGATGTCTTGTATGTTATTAGCTTGGTTCCATAGTCACTTTTGGAAAATAGAAAGTGTCTTGCGGTTCATGTCGGAAAAGTACTCCCGCTAGAAGAGATAGCAACTACGCCTAGAAGAGAGGATGTGTCAGAAGAAAATTGGATCGCGCTCTTTCAAAACCTTCAAGAGGGCGACATCGAGTGGAAGGCTCCTGGATGATTCTGACAGGATCCTTTATCGTTCTTGGAAGCTTTGGTGGGTTCCCTATTGGGAATTTGGGGTACCACCGCCTCGCCCCTTCTTTGGTCCTAAGGCAGTATGGTTCAAGGCGGTTTGTACCAACAACATCTGAGCTAGCTCAATGCGAGTTTTCATATGAAGGGGAAGCTATAAGAGAAGGGTTAAAGAGATTTCTAGTGCACGGAATCGATTCACGAATGAGAAGATTATCTGAGGCCCGAGAATGACCCGGAATACCTTGAATAGAGGGCTAGGAGAGTCAACGACAACATTCTGAGCCAAATCCAGAGGCGCCCGATCAAGAGAAGAATGCATGCGAGTGGTCCCATCAGAATTAGAGATTGTGAAGCAAGATTTTGAACGGATGAGCTCGGAACTCGGGAAAAGGATAGAAAGGTTGGAAGAAGAAAAGATGCTCCTCTATTTAGAAGTGGACGGTCAAAAATCAGAGGCTGAGAAACTCTCCAGAAAGGAAAAGCGGAAAGTAGAAGAAGGCCGAGATAACTTGAAGGCGGAGTACAAGAGGATGCGCTTAACGATAAAAATGCGGGATTAGGGAAAACTTGAGCGATGGCAACAAGAGGTCGAGAGGAAAGAGCCAAAGTTAGCAGTTGGGAGAAAAAGTTTCATGAAATCTGAGCACAAAGGAAGACTTAGAAGGCGGAGACGAGAAGACCAAAAAGAAAAAGGGATTAGAAGCTAGAATAGTGAGCTTGGGCGATCTCTACACCACTATCGAAGTCGAGACTCGGAAAGCCAACTAAAGTCAAGCTGAGCAGAATAGAAATGAAAGGTAGGGTTGAAGAGTTGGAATCGGCATTACATAGTAGCGAGCTCGGATTGAGCTTGGAAGCGAGAGAAAGGCGTTGGGAGGAAGAGCTTCACCATTCTTGCGAGCAAGTTCAAGCCGGGACTACCTCATGGGAGAAGCAATAATCCAGTTAGAAGTAGGTGATCACCTACAGGACTTTGGTGAGGAGGCTAACATAGTGGGCATGAGATATGGGCTACCACCGGTCGTGATGAAGAGCTAATCTCTGCTTGGAAAAATCAAAACCTTAGGTCTTAGGGCTAGAACATATTTGTAATCTACTTTATGTAAAGGGTTTTGCCTTCTAATAAAGTTTTCTAAAATGAAGTTGATCGAATCGATGTCTTCTTCTGCATTCATGCATTTGCATTACATCATATTACATACATTAAAGTGTATAAAAGAAGCCTAATTGGTTAAGATTAACGAGAGAAACAAAAGAGAAACAAGAGAAGAAAAAGAAATCGAGAGGCTGGACATCACTACGGGACTCGTGCTAAGACAAAGAAAATGGATCAAAGATTTGAACAATTTCGGAAGGAGATGCAAGAACAGATGAGGAGCGGATGATGAAACTCGACAAGATATGATAGAACGGATGCAAGAGTCCCAAAACAACATGATGAGCAATTTGGCGCAACTATTAGCCAATGAATGAGGAAAAGGCGCATTGCTAGTTCGAGGAATAATGGCGACCTAACACCCTCCGGTTTACCCACCAAATACCCAAGCACCACGAAATAGGTCCCCAAAGGACGCCTTTTGTTATTAGGCCACAGTGCCAGGTTGAGACTGCAATGCCAGCGCACTTCCCGACTGGTTCAGGCACTAATCTCGGAGAAGGTCCGGCTAACCCTATAGTCCCCGACTTTGATGAAATGGCTGAAATGGATAAGGCAAAAACAAACCTTCCCAGACAACTCGAGGATCGTTGCAAATGGTTAGAAGAAAAGTTTAAGGAAATAGAGGCTGCGACCATCACTACGGGTGGGCGCTAAAGATTTGAGCCTAGTCCCGGACCTCATACTTCCGCCAAAGTTCAAGACCCAGTTTTGAAAAGTACAATGGGACCCGGTTGCCTGAGGCGCACATCACAATGTTACATCGACGGATGGCGGGATATGTTAACAATGATCAAGCTGCTTATTCATTGTTTTCGAGGATAGTGTGGTAGGGGCATGACCAAATGGTACAATCGGCTCGGTAGTACCAGATCAAGTCGTGGAAGGACCTAGCACAGCCTTCACGAAACAATCTGAACGCGTGGCCGATATAGCTCTGATCGAATCACGCTCCAAAATATGGAGAAAAAGCCAAACAAAAGTTTGAGCAATATGCCCGGTGTGGAGGAAGTAGCCACACAAGTTCGACCACCGCTCCTAGAAAAAGAGACAACCATCTTTGTTTGTCAACACGTTGAAAGCTCCTTCATTAATCACATGCTTGGAAGTGCCACTAAAAGTTTTTACGATATTGTGCTATCGGGAAATGATCGAGAATGCGATCGAAGTGGTAAAATAAATTTGGAGAAAGCACTAGAAGAGCGGTCCCGAAGAAGAGGAGAGTGATATAAACAACATAGGTAAAAGTTATTCAAAACCTATTCTTGTGAGCCAACCAAGGACTGTGACCCCCGATCATCTGAGCCCCTTTAGACAGGAGTCCAACACAAGGCAAAATATGGAGAAAATCCAATTCACGCCTATCCCAGTCCCATACAAGGAAATGTATCGAGAAATTATTTGGCGCACGTTGTCTCCCCATTACTTAAAACCCTTGCAACCTCGTACCTAAGTGGTATGATCACGAGCATACAGTCACGAATACCATGCGAGAATCGTGGGACATTCTATAAACCATTGTCTCGCTTTTAAGAAATTAGTGGAAAGGCCGATCCGGATGGGAGTTATAGAAGTTGATGACACCTCTTGCAAGGGCACCGCTACCTAATCACGGGTCAACATGATGGCGAAGATCACGAGAAGAAAAGTTAAAAAGGATATTTCGATGTGAAAACCCCAATGAAGCAGTGCGGAAGGAAATGATAAAAGGGATTGGTTGTGACATGTCAAGGGAGAACATGAAGAAACACGAAAGGTGTGAATTTCATAACTCGGAAGACACGAAATCCAAAGTTGCCTTGAGTTCAAAATCTTTGATCTGTGATGGACAATAAAGAGCTAGAATTCTTTGAAAGCAATGAAGGTAGGAAGAGGTAACATCTCGCACGTTGGAGGATGAGTCGGTGACAAAAGCCTCGGAGGCAAGCTATCCTTTAGTCACCATCTCCCGATCAAAAGCGATGGAGTAAAATAAATCCAAAATTATGATTGAAAGCCTCTGCTTTTCATCGAAGACAACCAAAAGACTCCGGGGTTATAAGCGCAGCGTGGCGATTCACGAAAAGGAGGTCCGTCAACAAAAAGAGCGGGAGTATCCAAGGATCGTGATCCGAAAACCGCAACCTTTTCATATAAAGATGACAAGAGGTCCCCTGGAACTATAAGCGCAATGTGACGATTCACGATAGGGAGATTAGCCCAACACTACAAAAGAAAACCAAGAGGAAGGCTGCTACAGCAGCGATGGAAAGCGTTCGACTTGTCAAACACAAAGGCGGAGCACTCAAAAGGAAAAACTTGATGGGCAAACAAAAGAAAGAAAAGGGGCCAAGCAAGAGACACATATAAGCGAGCCGGTGAAGGAGGAAGAAGCTAGGAATTCTTAAAGTTTTTGAAGCATAGTGAATACGATTCGTAGAAGCGACTACATAAACAGTCGGCTCGTATATCGGTGCTAGATTTACTATTAAGTTCTAAAGCACACCGTAATGCGCTGATGAAGGTATTGAATGAAACTTATGTTGCAAATGATATAACGATTAACAAAATTTGGATCGCTTTGGTTAGTAACATAAGTGCCGATAACTTCATTTTCTTCAACGATGATGAGATTCCTCCGGAGAATGCGGGTTCCATCAAGGCTCTCCACATTACCACCGATGCAAAGGATACACATTACCGGGGTACTAGTCGACAATGGATCGGCGCTCAATGTTCTACCACTATCGACCTTGAATCGATTACCGTTGATAGTTCTCATATGAAGGCTGCAACAACATAGTAAGGGCATTTGATGGAGCAAGAGAGGAAAGTCATGGGAAGGATCAAGTACCTCTTTTAATCGGACCAAGTACATATGAGGTGGACTTTATCGTGATGGATATCGACCGTCTTATAGCGCTTGTTGGGAGACCTTGGATACACTCGGCGGGGCGATGCCTCATCGTTGCACCAAAAGTTGAAATTAATCTCGGAGGGCCGTCTAGTGACCATAAATCTTTGAAGAGGACATCATCATGGCTGTAACAAACAATGCACCCTATTTAGAAGCCAACGATGAAGCGGTTGAGTGTTCCTTCCGTTCTTTGGAATTTGTCAGCGCAACATTAAATCGCCGGGAATAAGGTCCCGATCTGCAATTATCCAAAACCACGAAAATGGGTCTACAAGCGATGGTCGAGAATGGAGCATGCGGAGAAAGGACTTGGAAGGTACCTCAAGGAGAAATCGAGGTCCCAAGACTAAAAGAAAAGCGAGACTTCTTGGTCTAGGATTCAAGCCAAATGCAAAGCAAAAAAGAAGAGTCGGAAAAGAAACAAGAAAGAAGGAAGGCACGTCTGAGGGAGATGAGATGAAATGGCAACCGATGATAATTCCTCATATTCGAGAGACCTTTATATCAGGAGGGGTTATCCATCCGGGACGAGAAACACAAAATGAAGAAATCGTGCATGTCAACACTATATCTGAGGAGGAAATTGAGGAAGAAAATCAGAATGGCATTCGCCCCTATGATCCGGGTAGCGTTCTAAACAATTGGACTGCGGAGGAGATTTCTATAGCCTTTAGAACTCATTCAGAGCAATACTCGGAACACACTTATTGCTTTAAGTCTAGAAGCAATAAGAACCCCTTTTGTGAAACATGATTTTGTATAAGACGTCGTTATTTTCAATGAAATACATCTCCGCTATCTTTTGAGCAAATTTTCTTTTATGTTCATTTCATTCATTCATTATTCTTTCTTTAAATATTCTTCTAAGCATTTCTATTCTTCATTTATCATACCAATAAACACGCCAAGATTCTATGATTCTATGAGCCTTTATTCATTTCGATGTGAGTCTCAGGATATCAATGATTTGAATGCTACCAATGACTCGAATGTCCTTTTGAGCAAG
The DNA here is from genome assembly GCA_025506655.1 of Gossypium rotundifolium. NCBI lineage: Eukaryota > Viridiplantae > Streptophyta > Magnoliopsida > Malvales > Malvaceae > Gossypium > Gossypium rotundifolium. Next base: position 11,900,257 of record CP106726.1, read on the forward strand.
ATATGGGTGCGGAAGATTTTCAGGATTTTAGAGATGACCAAAGGCGTAATTTAGCTCTGAGCTATTAAGGATGGTAGAACAAGAGGAGAAACAAATCGTACCTCACAAAGAATCGGTGGAAATAGTGAATCTAGGAGATGAACAAGAAAAGAAAGAAGTAAAGATTGGAGCTAGTATCACCTTGAGAGACAAAGCAAGACCTCATTGAGTTACTCCAAGAATTCAAGGATGTCTTCGCATGGTCATATCAAGACATGCGGGTTAAACAGCGATATCGTGGTACACGTTTGCCCATAAAAGAAGAATACAAGCCAGTCAACGAAACTTGGAGGATGAGGCGGATGTTTCTTGAAAATAAAAGATGAGGTAAAGAAGCAATTTGTGAGGTTCTTGCAAGTGGTTAAGTACTCGAATGGGTAGCCAATATCGTCCCGTCCACAAGAAAGATGGGAAAATACGAATGTGTGTGGACTACGAGAGATCTAAACAAGGCAAGCAGAAGGACAACTTTCCATTACCCCATATCGACACCTTGGTGGATAATACGGTGGGTTATTCATTATTCTCATTCATGGATGGCTTCTTAGGATACAACCAGATAAAGATGCTTCACGAAGACATGAATAAAACCACATTCATAACCATGTGGGGAACCTTTTGCTATAAGGTAATGCCATTTGGGTTAAAGAATGCGGGAGCAACATATCCGAGAGCCATGGTGACCCTATTCCATGACATGATGCACAAAGAAATTGAGGTTTCGTCGGCGATATGATTACCAAGTCTCGGACGAAAAGGAGCATATCAAGTCTTAAAGAAATTATTTTTGAGGTTGAGGAAAGTCAACTAAAGCTTAACGTGAAGTGTACCTTTGGAGCGGTCGAGAAGCTGCTAGGATTTATAGTCGGTGAAAAGGGATTGAGGTTGACCGGACAAAGTCAAGGCTATACAAGAATTGCCTCGCCTCGTATGCAAAAAAAAGTTCGAGGTTTCTTAGGAAGATTAAATTACATTGCTCGGTTCATTTCTGGCCGACCGAGAAATGTGATCCCATATTCGTCTTCTTAAAAACACAACCGGTGTGTGGGATGAGGAATGTCGAAGACCTTCGATAAAGTAAAGCGATACTGTCCAATCCTCCGATATTGACACCGCCTAATCGCAGAGAAGCCTTTAATCCTCTATTTGGCGGTGCTTGATAACTCAATGGGATGTGTGCTCGGCGGCATGATGAGTCGGAAAGAAAGAAAAAGCAATATACTACCTTAGCAAAAGTTCTTTGAGTGTGAAACAAGGTACTCACCGATTGAGAAAATATGTTGTGCCTTGGTTTGGACAACTCGGAGGCCGAGGCGATACATGTTGTATCATACGACAGGGCTCATCTCGAAGCTAGACCTTTGAAATATCTAATGGAGTCAACTACTCTTAATGGACGGATGGCGATGGCAAATTTTACTTTTCGAGTTCGACATAGTTTATGTAAACCGAAAGCAATAAAAAGGAGTGCAATAGCGGATTTTACGGCTAGTAGAGCTCTGCGCGATTATGAGCCTCGGACTTTGATTTCCCTAATGAAGACCTAATGTGCGTAGCAACCACGATGAAGGTACACGGAGGTTGTCCTCGAAGCCCGAACTTGACGGGGCATCAAATGCTATGGGCAATGGAATTGGGGCGATTCTGGTGTCCCCAAGCGGAGATCATTACCCATTTACTTGTAAGCTAGATTTTGATTGTACAAACAATATGGCGAGTATGAAGCTTGTATCATAGGCATCCGTCTTGCTATTGAGCGTAAAATTAAGGTCTTTGAAAGTATCACGGAGACTCGCGTTGGTAATTTATCAACAAGGAGAATGGGAGCGAGAGATCCCAAATTGGTGAATACAAAAGATTGGTCCAAGAACTAATCAAAGAGTTCGATGACATCACTTTCGATTATTTACCAAGGACAAAATCGGATGGTGATGCTCTAGCCACATTGGCTTCTATAGTGCGAGCAAACAACAAGGAGGATATGAGGCCTATACAAATGAGCATTTATGAGGCTGACCCATTGCTACAATGTCGAGGAAGAAGGAAAAGCGGCCCACCATGGTACCACGATATATTGCGGTATGTGAAGAATCGTAAGTACCACGATCAAGCCACGAGAGAATGGAAAAAAAGCGGCGAGGAGATTAGCATGTGATTACGTCTTGGATGGAGAAGTCTTATACAAGAAAAGGAAAGATCAAGTCTTTGCTAAGGTGTGTGGGCGCCGCAGAAGCTAAGTTAATCCTAGAAGAAGTCCACGAAGGTGTCTGTGGAACTCACGCTAATGGTTTCACAATGGCGGACAAATAATGAGGTTCGGATATTATTGGTCCACCATGGAGGAGCTGTATCAACTATGCCAAAAATGTCATAAATGCGGTTATGGAGACAAGATTCATGTACCCCGTCACCTTTGCATGTTATGACTTCTCCATGGCCATTTTCCATGTGGGGCATGGGCGTCATTGGGCCAATATCTCGAAGGCATCGAATGGGCATCGATTTATTTTGTGGTCATCGACTACTTCACGAAATGGGTAGAGGCTACCTCATATGCCAACGTCACTAAATCGTGATTAGCCGATTTTTGAAGAAGGAAATCATTTGTCGATATAGAATGCAGAGAGGATCATATCGGACAATGCCGAATTTAAACAATAGCACGATAGCGGGGTTTGTAGCCAATTAAACATCAAACACCACAATTCATCACCGTATCGCCCAAAAATGAATGGGGCAGTGGAAGCAGCCAACAAAAACATCAAAAATATAGTGGGGAAGATGAGTGAGACTTACAAGGATTGGTATGAAAAATTACCGTTCGCACTCTATACTTATCGAACGTCCGTCCGAACCTCTACTGGGGCAACACCTTTCTCATTGGTCTATGGGATGGAGGCAGTTCTACCTATCGAAGTGGAAATACCTTCTCTTTGAGTATTGTCGAAGTGAAATTGGATGAAGTGAATGGATCCAAACTCGATATGATCGGTTGAACTTAATTGAAGAAAAGAGATTGAGGGCTATCCATCACGGTCGGATGTACCAAAAGCGAATGATCGAGCATACAACAAGAAAGTCGTCCAAGAGAATTCCACGAGGAGACTTAGTTTTGAAAAGATTCTCCCCATACAAAAGGATTTGAGAGGAAAATGGATGCCAAATTGGGAAGGACCTTATGTAGTGAAAAGGCTTTCTCGGAGGGCATTAATTTTGGCCGAGATGGATGGGAAAAATCTACCCAATCCCATAAATTGATTCGATTAAGAAATATTATGCTTGAAGAGGAGAAAGGCTAAAGTGAAAACCCGAAAAAGCGCTTTAAGACCAAAAAAAAAAAAAACAGAGAGGCCAAAGTGAAAACCCGTAAAGGGCGCTTTGAGACCAAAGGGGCTTTGAGTTGAAAACACGATAAGGGCAGCTCAAATTAGCACGAAAAAGGAGGTGTGTGACAATCTTTTTCCCCCCAGAATTGGCAAAAAGAGGAATGTTACACCTCGGAACATCTACAAAGCACTGCAGATCTCCCAACATCCATGATCTTCGGAAGCATCCGATGGTGAAGCTCAGTTGCGATATCTGGGGCACCTACTTTTCTTTTACCCATTTTTGTACTCAATAATGTTTACTTTTGTTGAATTAATCCAATTCCATTCTTTATAAATTCCATTGTTATTTTAAATCTTTGAGTTGTTTGCAATTGAAATAACGACCCATTGACCCATAATGCTTCCATGAAAGCGAGTTCCGCCTATTACTCGGAAGCTTCTAAGCAGTGTAGGAACCTAAAACAAGGCATTGTTTAGGAACCACCGCACTTAGGGGTTGGAAAGCGTTCAAGGAAGAGGAGCCTAAAATCATATTTGTCTCCCAGACTCTCGACATAGGTATCAGACGAAGAATTGCGTCTGTGCCGTGACCTCGACGAGCAAACGAGCAATTACAGCCCTGATCTTTTAAAATAAAAATAATAATAATAAATTGTTCTCATGACATCCTACAAATGTCCTCCGTAATATCATCTAGTTAGGAGCATTTGATTTATTACAATCATTGCATCTTAACAAAAATCATCATTCTCATGACATTACGCATCCATGTAGGTGTCATCCATGTCACACGAAGTTAGGAGCATTTGAGTCATTACGACCATAGCATCCTCACCATTTGGCATAAACACAAAATCGAGTCTACGAGGATATGTCCCTAGAGGACGGTGGATATGTCCCTAAAGGAACGATTAGCAACACTATTGAAGATTGTCCTATTACCATCAACGGTGATGGAATAGGTTGAAGATTGTCCTATTGCCATCAACCGGTGATGGAATAGGTTGAAGATTGTCCTATTGCCACCGACCAGCGATGGAATAGGCCAAAATTGTAGATCTTGTCACCATAACGATGAGTGGGGCAAGATCGAAGGCAAATCATGGCTCCACAACGGTGAGGGAACACGACATAGGCCACCCTCCTATTGCCCTTGACCAGCAGTGGAATAGGCCAAAAATTGTAGATCTTGTTGCCCTAACCAGTAGTGGGGCAAGATCGAAGGCGAATCTTGGCTCTCTAACCAGTAGAGAACATGATTTTGGCCACCCTCCTATTACCACCGACCAGCAGTGGAATAGGTCAAAAATTACAATTCCTGTCCCTAACCAGTAGGGAGCATGGTTAAGCTTTAGTCCTATTGCCGTAACTAGAAGTGGGATAGGCTGAAGATCAAAGACCACATCTCTCTGGAGATGTAGCGGAGCAATCTAAAATAAAACAAGTCACATCCCATTGGAGTCGTAGCAAGAGCAAATTGAAGCCACATAGCGGTGGAGTAGATTGAAATAACAAGATGCGGTAGACTAGAATGAGGCTACATGAAGAAGAGAAGCACCAAAGAAGTTAGGACCCAGCAAAACAGAGCAAATTTGGTCCCTTCTTATGTCTTTGCTCTATTCCGTTTGCGACAATGAGCAAAGAGGCGGTATGAAACGGCCCAAATTTGCCAGGGCCCAACAATCAAACAACAAACCCAAAAAATAAAAAATAGACCCAAAATACAAACCCAAAACTAAAATAAAAAAAAGCCCAAATGGCCCAAACCCAACCAACTCGAAAAGCAGAAAAAAAAAGAAAAAAAAAAAAAAACCCTAGCAGAGCCGACCCTCGACTACGACTTGACCTACCCTCTGCGCCGCTCGCTCCTTCGCTTCACGACGCTCCCATGGCACCGCAAAACCGCGAAAAAGATAGGGACAACAATATCGTGAGAGAGAGAGGCCATTTGTTTTTATTTGTTTTTTCTTCTTCCTGAAAACGATTATAAAAGCAAGAAAATAATGTAAAGGGGTTCCTTTCGGGAGAGAAAACAGAGAGAGTATTATAGCAAAAAGGGGGATTTCCTTTCAAAAAAAAAACAACACCAGAGATCTTGAATACAAAAACGGTTGGAAATCGAAAGCAAAAGCAGTAGAAGGTTGTTCCTTTTAACACTTAGTTTTCATTTTAGAGTTAAGCTGTTATTTTATTTCCCTTTTATCATTTATTGTTCCCTTTTTACAAATAATAATATTAAAAGGAAAGCAAAACTAACTTTGAACCTCGGTAGCGTCGTCGAGTCTTCTCTCGTCGTCGAAGCCAAATTAAGGAACAAATGGGGGTTACTTACGGGTTTTCAAAACAAAAAGAAATAAATCGATAAACATAAAAAAAAAGAAACGAAAACATGACCTTTCGAATTTTTGGCCATCGTAGTATGCGGTGGCCGTGATCTTGATCTGGGCGAGGTCCGACAATGGGATTTGGTAGGAGTCCCCTCCCTCATGATCTGCGAGAAGAACGAGAGAAAAAAATTTTTTTAAAAACATAGCGGTGAAATGAAAAAAAAGGCAAAAGTTGGAATTTATAAACATTTCAAAAGCAGCGTCGTTTAGGGCGTCTGATGGCCCCAAAGCAGCGCCGTTTCATCGTGACCATGAGCGACCCGACCCGCTCAGGAGGATCGCGTGTTTTTAGAAAAAATGGAAATTTTATCTTGTGATCCTTCCGCATTTTATATTTTTACAATTAAGTCTTTCGATATTGCTATTTGGCCCGAAGCTTCATGCGATTACAATTTAGTCCCTTTTAAAACGTTGCGTTTAGACGCTTTGGGTAAATTTGCGCTCCTCGTCCCCCATATTTTCGCGCATCACAATCGGTCCTTTTCCTTTCTTTTATTATAAATCGCCCAATTTTATTTTAATTGATTTGGCCTCCCCTTTAATCATCATTATTATTTAATGTTTTTATTGATTATTTATTATTACTATTATTTTATTATTATTATTATTACTATAATATCATGTATTACTACACCATATTATTATTATTAGCATTATTATTATTATTATTTTATTCCTCTATTATTAATTATTATTATTATTATTTACTATTACTATTACTTTATTACTAGTGTCATTATTATTATTTTATTTTATTATTATTACTCTTATTTATTTTATTATTGTTCATTTATTAATATGTTATTATTTTCATTATTAATGTACTCTTATTATTATTATTGTTTAATCTTCACCATTTATGAATTTTGTTTTATATTATTTTATTCATTATTTATTTATTGGTTATTTTATTTATTTATTTGTCATTTCATTTACTTATTATTTATTCGTTTATTGCTCTTTACCTTTTTAATACTTTAAAGCACTTTAATTATTTATCATATTTTTTAATTTTATTTATTTATTGTTATTATTATTATCATCCTATTTGTTTCTATGATTTTATTATTGTTATTCTTATTTCATTATTTATTTTGCTCATTCGTTTATAAAATTAGATTTATTCATATATTAAGCTTAATTTGTTAGTATCATTACTTTGTCTAATATTAATCAATCAAATTTTCAAAATAAAGATAATGTTCGGTATTTGAAAATTCGGAAGATCGAGCCCTAACTCATTGGGTTCGGTTTCTTCTCGTTAAAAGCGAACAACGGGTATCCTTTTGAATCACAATTTAAGTTTTAAAACAAAATACTTAATCCGAAAATTTGAAATGTCGTGCCCTAACTTCTTGGACTCGACACTTAGATACTTCGGGATAAGTTTCTTTTCCTAAAATAGAGGCAATCTTAGTATTTGAAATCTCGGAAATCGAGCCCTAACTTTCGGGTTCCGATTTCTCATTTGACGAATAACGGAAGATCCTCTTCAAATAAAACCAAGTTTCAAAAGCGAGCTTAGTTTGGGAGTTTAGAGTATTGTGCCTAACTTCTTGGAGGTGATGCTTTACCTCTTGAAAATAAGAAAGCCTTAACGTCCCTCAATTTTAAAAAATAAAAAGTATTGTATTTTGAATCCTTTTAAGTTTTCAACAAATAGGACATCAATCAATCGGTTTGGTACCAATTTTGGGCGTGTCGGGGTGCTAATCCTTCCTCGCACGTAATCGACCTCCGAACCCGTTTTCTCGAAGTTCGTGGACCAAAAAGCACTATTTTAGTAAATTAAATGTTTTATTAAAACGAAGGTGATCCGATCACACCAAATAAATATCGGTGGCGACTCCTTTCCTTTTTTTTTTCAAAAATCGAGTCAATAGCGTCGTTCTTGTTTTCATCAAAAAAATGGTTACGACAATAACAAATTCAACAAGTTTTTGCTAAATTCTTTATACGAGAATAAGAACGTTTAGAAAACAAATGATCAAAATTTTAGAAAATTAATATAACTTCGAGATTCAGTTATCACGTTTAGGCCAAGTTTGGGTGTTACAACGACATGAGACAATCTGCATACAATCTACGGATGGTATGGAAATGGTTGACTTCGGAAGACTAAGAGTTGCTCCTTGTGCATCTTGAGCACATACGGAGATGAAAGGTTGCACCAAAGCTTCTAGAATATTCACATTTAATTCAAAAGTGAGTAAACGTGACCGAAGTCGAAGTAATAATGATGGGCTGCAACCTATCATAGGCGCGTGTCAAGTGTCATTGGTTGCGAATCGATGAAGTTCATAGGTAGTGAAATGCACCGTTTTGGGAATACTTTATATATTCCTTCTTCAACCTTGAAGCTATTTTTCCGCTTTAGGTTTTGTAATTTTTCTTTCTAGGTTTCGACTATTGTGTGTTGGTTCTCCAAGGCTCGACTTTATGGGTTTTGCTCTCTTATGCTCTCTTTTCCTTGTTTTGAGGTTTTTTGTTTGGGATCGAGATTTAAATAGCGGTCCGATATCGAATAGCGGTAGTTATATAATGATAGCGCCGTCCAAACCGCTATTCTTTGAAAATAAGCGGTGTGAAGCGGAGTCACACCGATAGCGTGCGGATCGCGCCGCAATTTAAAGGTAACTGACGATTGCGGCAATAACGGGCCGCTATTCCGCTATTCTCGCTATAGTAAAAAAAAATCATCTATCATCTATCAACATTCAACACAAACACAATAAAACAAAAGGTTCCCTACCACCAGAATCGGAGTTTTAGTAAAGAAAAAGTAGAAAGAAGTCCAAACTCTAAATTAATAAGCAGAAAAAAGCAACGAACTCAAAAGCAATAGAAAGCGAGGATTCAAATTTCCCAATCTCATATTTGACAAACAACACTAACACGTGAGTAGATGAATCTCCGTTCTTTGGTTTTCTTCTAAAACTCTTGATTTTAAGAAATAAGAAAAAAAGTGAAGAACACAGGCGTTTCTTACGAGTTGTAGGTTCGTAGAATCTCCTTTCTGGTTTTCTCGGTGTGGTCTTCCGCTTCTTGAGTCTTGTTGAGGATTTGGAAAGTCTTCTTTGGTATTTTGTGCGGTTTGCTTTGGTGCTTTGATCTGGTTTTGTGGCTATTGTTTTTCGGCTTTTGGTTTCTCTGTGTGCTCCTTTTTCTTTTTCGTTTCGGTTTTGTTTTTCCAATGTGATTTTAATTGTTGGTGTCGTTTCTTGTTTCCTTGGTGGGTTCCTTTCTTGAGCCACTAAACCTCTATTAATGAATAATGAATTCAATATTTGATTCAAATAATAATAATAATAATAATAATAATAATTAGAATTTTAGGCTTAATCCTATTAATCTATCTTCAAAGGTGGGCTATAAATTTAGATTTTAACTAAGGTTGAACTTTTGGGCATAGACAAATTATTTTAAATTGGGCCATTCATGTTTTAATTTAATTAATAAATTAAATGTATTAATAGGTAAATATTTTTTACTAGTAAAATAAGTAATTTAATGAATCAACTTAAGCAAGAGAGTTAAAATATTTAAATATTATATACTAAAAAAATTTATATGATGAGTACTTTCACTATAAACATTGTATTATGAAAGGTCTAAAAATAAATTTGTAAATAAATGTAAGAATAATTAATGATTATAAAAATTGTGTTCTTATATCATATTAATAAAAGTTTATAAGTGTTAGAAAACACTCTAAAAATCATTAAAAGTGATTTATTTATAATTATAACTATAATTATTATGTTTTACAATAAATTGTGCGAATTTTAAAAAAATTCACGACCATGATAGCCGATGGACGCAATAGCATCCGTTACGTCCCATAACCGCGATAAGCGCGACGCGACCAAAGCGTGACGCGACCGCAATTTAAATCCTGTTTGGGATTTTAGAGGTAAAATCTCGTTTAGCTGCTTCTTCTTCTTCTTCTTTGTGCTATGTCAACATTTATGGCTGGAAAAAGTTGTAAGCCGGTTACCGGAGCACCTAATTAAGGTGGTCAGATAGCAACGAGTTGAGAGGGAGGAAAGTGAGCCTATGTCAGCGCCTCTTACGAGTGCACTACTAGCGAGAAAGGGATGAGGAGGTTGCTAAGGTGTCGGGAGCTTCTCACAAGGCATCACAAACATGAGTTTAGCATACCAGAGTGGTCCCATCCCCTCAACGGGGTCTCTAGGCCTCGATATGGCAGAGGGGGCGAGGATTTTACCTCCCGCTTTACTTGCTTGAAGCCGGGTTCCACCTTCCTCTTTATCCCTCTATTTGCAATTTGCTCAACCTTTATGGTGTGACACCTGGGCAGCTGGTAGGTGTGTCATGGTGGGTGATTATCGAATATCTTATTCTCTGTCACAAGTAAGAGACATGACCTAATGCAGGGATATTCTAATACACATAACTGGCCTGCTTTAAATTTAAATATATTTAATTTATGATGACCAATCACATGCCACGTATATATGATTATAAGAAAAAAAATTGATGCAAGGAATGAAACACAATATTTCTAAACAAAATTTACTTCTCAAACTCCATGTTTATGACAATGAAATGTCACCTAAGTTCAAATTAAATAATATGAAGAAATTGAAGGTTATTTTAAAAAGTCAAATTAATGCATAAAGTCCCAATAGATAGAGTGTAAACAAGTTAAGCTATTCAATCTCAATTTGGTAAAATGTGGAGCTTCTCACATACATTATCTTGTTAAGTAAGTTCGAGCAATTTGACTAACAAGTTGAGAGGAGTTCAGTGATTACATGCCCAACTCGAGAGATTTACAAGCTTAATCAATATTTTATTTTTAAAATATTTATAGTATGTATATACAAATAAATAATTGAAACATGTTTTGAACTTCTTAGTTCAAATTATAAGAATTATTTGTTTGTGGTGTGTATGTGTTGGCACTGATTAATTTGCTCGTCAGTTGTCAAATTAAGTCGAGTTTTTACACCTTAAACATAATAATAACAGACAAAATCGAACGAAAATGCATTAATGTTGAGATGAAGATTTCGGATTTTTTTCGAGTTATTTTGGAAGCAAATCGTTGTGGCATTCGGAGAATTGGTTCAACCGTGTTAAACAACTAGTTAAGGGATCATATTCATCCTTGTCTGAACCCTAAAAATTTACCTACAATGCACTGTAAAACACCTCTCTCTAAGCCATTGAAACCACATGTTTCTGTTCAATGTCAAAGCATCATAAGATAGAACTGATAATCGATTCAACCATATGCATTTACTACTCAAATTAAAGCATCAAAAATTATAGAGATCTAAATTTGATTAAATTAAAGTACAGAAACTAAAACTACAACTTTCGTAAATTATAAGGATTAATAGAAGAATTCAACCTTTTATTATTGAAATTATTATGAATGGAATCTCCATCAATGAAATTAAAAGCAAAGATACTAGGTGAATTTGTCGTTGAGAGCAAAGATACTAGGAGTACTTATTAGTTATTAGTATGTTTCCAAGCTAATCTAATTCCGGATATCCCACATCAGTGTGAGATGCATATAGCTACCGCTGGCCTCGCTAATAAAGGTTGGGCAAACACAAGTGATTAAGCATCTTTGCGCTTGGGGCAATGACGCAGCTAGTGAGGTACTAACCGAGGCGCGTCTATTGCTGGTTGAAAACTATTTCCAAACCCCCTCTTAGGCCTGGGTTCAGCCTTGGCCTTCGAGAATTTCTGGAAGGGCTCCCTTTGGGGTAAAGCTCTACAAATCTCAGTCTTAAAACTTTGATATTTATGTTACGCAAACGATGCGTAATTATAATCCAAATATGGGTTAGGTTTTGGTCAGATTGGACTTGACTAAAAATGGGCTTATTTTATTTAGATCCAATTTGAGAAAGATAATGTTGGGCTTGACCCAATCTACTCATAATTGAAATTTTAGAGTAATTTTTATTTTAATTTTTATTGTATTAAATATAATTTTAAAATTTCATATTTTGAGTTTGGTTATTTAGTTGGTTTTTTTTTAGATTTTGGGTTTAATTGTTATTGAATTAGTGATTTAATATATATATATATATATAATTATTATTGAACATATATAATTAATATAATTTTTTTATAACATAATATATTGAGTCGGATTGGACAAAAATTCTTGCACAAGGCCCACCCATTTAAAAACGAGCATTAAATTTTACCCAAGTCTATTTTTTAGGCATTGTATTTTTATCTAAACCTTTTATTTTTGAACGGACCTTCGGTGCTGGCGGGTGGCCCAACCTATGAGCAGGTCTAGTTTGGATATGTCTTTATGTATCTTTGACTTGTATGTATAAGGAATAGGTTTTTGAATGTTTGAAATCATTGGGGATGAATTAGAGCATTTGTAAGCATTAATTTCGGGTTGAAAAAGTGACCATGCAACCTAAGTCGATACTTAAAAGATATCAATACCTCTCATAAATGTAGGTATTTATAGCTATATATTACAAGGCCAAGTCTCAATACTTTATAGCCAAGTATCGATTCATGCAAAGTCTCGGCAATTTGCTTCCCAAATGAGTTAATAGAGCTACTAACTTGCAATGTATTAGTACCTAGATACCTACTATCGACTCAAAAATGTTTAAATAAGTTGAATTAGAACGTATTTTTGATACTTTCCAAATCTTAAAAATGTTTTGACCCGAACCACACTGCTCTAGCAACAGAGCATTCCCAAAAAATGGTGTTTTTCATCCTCCCATTCATCATAGGACACATGTAGTGTTCGCATTGTTAATCCTTCTATTGATGGCCACTTTACATGAGAGGGCTTCATTAAGAATTTTCCACAAGAAGATAATCATTTTGTTAAGATAAATTTAGCTAAGAGTTGTTGAGTGGCACTTGGCAGTGCCAACTGTTGACTGTCATTAAGGTACTTTTGATACTTATCTTATTTGATTTGATAATTTAATGAAAAAAATTTTTAGACCTGATTATGTGTTATTTTATTGAAGATATTATGGTCCATCTATGAAAAATCAATTCTTGACAATTGAAGATTGGATTGGATTCGAGTGATCTATGTAGCAAGCCTAAATTGATATATGCTTTGAAGCTTGTCTAGGTTTTGTTGATAGCTTATTGAGTGCAGTTTAATTTGTTTATGGAGGAACTTTTTTTGTGAAAAAGTGCGAACTATTATTGTAAACATTATGAAGTGTTTACTATCCAAGTTCTCAAGAAGAGGATTTTGAGGTGAAAATTAGAGAGTGATAGAGTGTGAGTCAATTGTTGTAATATGAACTAAAGATAGTGAAATTTCTCACTTAACTAGACCCATAGACGTAAGAAAATTGAGCTGCATAAACAAATCCTTGGTGTTTTTTGTTATTTATTTGCAGGGTTTCCTAGTGTCAAGCCGTAGTGGTTGTTACAAACTAGCACTTCCATTGTATTTGTTGTACTAAACAAATAAGCATTTCATACCTTTTTGAGAACATCCCGGTTATGTGCTTATGATACTCCAGCTTGTTCATTAAGAGCTTGGACATAGGCTGATCTCAAGAGAATTTTCCATCATTTGTAAGTATCCATCTAAACTTGGGAGGACCCTCGCTCAAAGGTTTAGGATTATTAAGATTCTGCCAGCTCAAATTTCCTAGAGAAACATCGTTATCAGCTTGGGTGTGTGGCTCTCCTCCATTACCCGCAAACCATCCACTCTAGATTTACCACTCAATGTGCTCTTTTAGTAACTCCTTCCCGGCTAAAATACTCTTCCATGTCCAAGAATCCCCAGGTTTACCTTTCATATTGACAAATATGCATTAAATCTGACTATTACTCTCTGAATAGGAATTAAATAAATAATCCATCCATTATCTGGATCTGCTAAATATATGAATCTAGTATGTCAAAAAGTTAATAAATTAAATTGGATAATGGATTCAAATATTTAAATTTTAATTCCTTGTTCACGAATCGGTAATCAAGCCGCCATAGCAATACCGGCCGGTCGGACGGTGAAAAAAGGGGCGGCCTTTTGGAAAAACAGCATTGTGGGGAAGATTCTTGGATTCCAAAACTGAAATCTCAACGAAGTTGCCGGTTTCCAAAATGCTGAAAATCAATGTGAAACATCCATTCACCGGTGAACTAATGCCGGTTATCATGGCAAAGACAAAGCTAACAATAATGAACTGTTGTTTCAACCAACAACATAATGAGGAAAAAGTACCTATCAAAACATATATGAAAATTTAACAAGCAATAATCAATTTCGCATTCAAAGCTTCGAGATACTGATGTGTATATTTACACGTATTGGGGATCGACACGATTAAGCAACAAATAAGTTAAAAAAATAACGGAAGAAATTGAAAAATTAAACACATAATTTAAAGTATAAAAACCTCTCCAAAGACGATAAAAAATCACAGGTAAATATAATTTATTATAATGGCAAAAAAAACGAAGAGTACACAGGTAGAGATAAAAACTAAACCCTGAAACTCGAAAAATAAAGAACATTCTGCAAAAATGTTAAATTTGACTGAAACAAATAAACAAAGTTCAACTGGAAGATTATTTGTCAAATTTGACTGAAATAGGAGTCACACATAACAACACATGTGGGCACAAAAGGGGTACTAAAAGACTGGTTATATTTTATTTTCTCTATTAAAAAAAAGGCAAATTAGTTCATGTACATTAACTCAAAGAACAAACTGATCCTTTTGTAAAAAAAAAATTTATCCATTTATGTTGTTAAAATTTGCTCCCGGCACGCCGGAATAAAGTAGACGTGGCATGTTACATGCCATTATGTTATTCCGTCAATCATACCAATTTTTAATAGTACAAATGGATGAATTTTTTAACAGAAAAAATCAATTTGCTTTTTAAATAGAAGAGACAAAATGTAATTCGACTCTTTTTTTTTTTTTTTTGCTCAGTTAATATAAAGATAACAAAAAAAGAAGGACGTTAGAGGAATCCAACCTCTTTCAAAGACAACCCGATTGCAAAACACCCATAAAAGCCTTGCACACTAAAGAACAACCCAATATGAAGCAACCAACTACATCTCAAACAATCACAAAAATTGCCACTAGGCCTTCTAAAACTTGCTTTTTTCCAAACATTTGCCTTGACGGAGTATAATTACAAGTTGAACATGCAACAGTTTATTAAAATCATAGACGATACCAATGACCACAATATCTACGGTTTATAACTCCAAACTAACAACCACTTCAAAACAGCACACAAGTCAAACTCAATAACTAGAGGAACTTTCTCATGCCATCCCTTACTATAAAATATCTTAATAGCTGTTTTTGTGGCTCTTACCTTAGCCATTCGCAATTTCGTAACTTTTATCGTGTAATACCCCAAACTCAGCCTAGACGTTATGGCCGAATTTGGTGATGTCACGTGGAATAGAATTTTGAAAACTAATTTATTAAGACAAAATCGTGTTTGTTTATTACTCTTGTTGATTTCAAAAATCACTTACTCATCTAGGCGATTGTTTTAAAATATAATTCGTTGCGGAAGCTTTAGAAATCATTTAATTTATGAAAAACTATTTGTTTTAGAGAAAACCATTTATTCGTTGAGTTTGTGCAGTTTTAAATCCATGAAAACAGTCTAAAATCTTAAATAAAAGCAAACAGTTCGAAAAGTCCAATTTACATCAAAATTAACCTAGAAAATAATTAAGAAATGAATACCAAAACTGAAATTAAAATAGTTTAAAATACGTGTGGCCACCGTCGAGTCCTCCACTGCACTGATCCGTCAAGTTTGGGGATTACCTGTGCACATTAAACAGAAGAGGGTGAGTTTATGTAAACTCAGTATGTAATCCCATAGAAAACAAACAATCAGTTTACAATCATATGCGATTTGGGCTAAGCCCTTTTCGATGTCGATGGCGATTAGGCCTTAACCCATTCTGATATTAGTCATGCATGGGGCCTTAGCCCATCACGAGATCGATAATAGATATACAGTATTCAATAACAAAGTCCTACCCAACCAGCCTTTACACACCATCTCCGGTCAACCCTATACTCCATGTGGGATTAAATCAACACACCCATCCCTACACTCCAGGTAGTACCGAATATGGCACAAAATAGTAATTTGCAGCTGATCTGCCAGAATATTAGGCTTAAGAGTCTTTGATCATGTCAAGCAATGAGTTTTAATATTTATAAAAGAGTGATCGAACTTGTGGTATTGCGACAACAATAGAGGCAAGTGCACCTATCGAGCGATGAGTATAGCTCGGGCAAGAATATCTTATCGAACCCAAGTGAACCTAAAAGTACTACTACTCACTTTCTTTCTATTATTTAGCACGAAATATGGAGTGATTGGATTATTAAACTAAAACTAATGAAATACTTAAACTGAATGCAAGGACAAAAGATTGAATTGGAGAAAAACTTTAGGCAAATTCGGTTGATAAAGACGATACCTCAAGAAGAATCCACCTATGACTTCGCTTATTATTTATTCCCAAACCATATGATTTCTTTACTTAGCTTGATCCGTGAGACTCCCAACCTATATTAAACCTCTCTCGAGGCGAATAACGTCTAACCTTAGGTTAATTAGTGGAACTCTCGTTCTCTTATAATAACCCCCTAAGGAAGTAGTAAATCGATCAATGGATTCCCATATTAGGTTTCACCCTAATTCGATAAAATCTAGTAACCCTATCTCTAGGCGCCTAATCAACTCCGCTCAATTATGCTAGATCTACTCTTAGGTAGGTCTATTCCTCCTCCACCTAAGCACATCAGATTAAATTAAGCAACATAATTAAGAACAAACTAAGTACTTATCATATAATTTAGAAATCAAATAACAAAATCCATCATAGGTTTCATCCCCTTTGGTATCTGAAGGGTTTAGTTCATAACTAAATACGAAAACATCTCAAGAGTAAAGATAAAACAAAACATAAGAAATCCCTAAAACCCCCTGAAGGAATTAAAGGAGAGATCCTCCGTCTTGAATGGAGCTCCGGCTTCTTGAGATGGATCAACTGGCTATCTTCAAGTGGCTCCCTTAAAGATGAATGCTTGACAAAAGCCTCGCCAAAAAGCCGTCTGTTTAAACCTGTAGAACTCCCTTTAGTTGCTACCTTGGGTGTTTATATAGGCTTTGAGATGCTTTACTTGGCTCCTAAGTATCCTAATTCAAGTAGAATTCCTCCTAGGATGTTTAAGTAGACTTAGGAATGTGTTTCTTTGCCTCCAAGCATCCAAATCCGAGTGAAATTGCCTATTCTCATGGCAGGGCACGCTCATGGCACACGCCCGTGTGGGTCGTCTTCAGGCCGTGTCTTGATTCTGTCGATTGAGGCACGGCCGTGTAAATTATGGCATGGCCGTGTGAAGTAATTTGAAGAGGCACGGCCGTGTGGCTTGAAGTCTAGGCCGTGTCGATTTCTTGGGTTGGCCCAATTTGGTTCGTTTTAAGCCCGTTTTACGTTCTTTTTATCCTTAGGTGCTTTCCTGAGTATAAGACATGAAAAGAAAGGATTAAGAGCACTTTTTTACATAAATCAAGGGCTAAATCATCCAAAAGCATACTAAATGTGAGATTAAAATATGTTACTTTTACGGTTTATCAGTCTTTCAGTACACTTCCTCCAAATATAATCAACCCAACCCCATGCAATGCAACATACAAATCATGACATGCTTTCTAATGATTTCAGTACATATAACCAGTTCGGTACACATGCATACCATCATCATGCTCAATATATATAAATCAAACAGTCAATTCACACAATTAGGGGTCTAAGTGATGCTTACTGACCTTATAGTAGGTTCACAGTCGACTTGGGCGACCTGTACAACCTTAGCAATCAATTCAGTGAAAATGAGCTCACATGCCCATGCGACTTGCTCGTGTGGGCCCACACAGCCCAAATTTGCCTTAGCCGTGTAGATCACACGGCCTGGCCTAAAATCCCACACGTTCGAATGGTTTACCCGTATGGCCCACTTGGCCCAAATCAGTCCAGCTCGTGTGTCACACACGGCCTGCCTGGCCGTCACACAGCCGTGTCTTGTGCGCACGACCTAGCCTCGTCGATCACACGCCCGTGTTAGGGCACACGGCCTACCACATGGGTAACCACACGCCTGTGTGGCGTCAACAGTGGGGTTTTTTGGCTTTCGTCAAGACCTTATTTTCTGTGCAATCAAGTATACACCTGTATCATTTTCGCTCCTAAACGCAATCCTGTATTTCCAGAACCTATGATTGACATTATCAAAGCCAATTTTAGCAGCACATTCACAACCCAACTCGAGAATATTCACAACATCATCTTAGAATCATCAAAAAATGAACACTTCACTTATCGAATAATGAACCAAAATTCCTGTCGTTCAAGACTCCAACCGAGGCACTAATCGTTACCTAATCCTTGCCTAAATCGACAGAACCAAAACAACCCTCTTTTAGAAACTAATTTTAGAACAACAGAAAAGTGATAAAATGAGTACTTACCGAACGATCAGGATTATGCGCAACACAAAACAAAGGAGGTGAACTTGAGTAAAACAACGAAAAAGATGAGAGGGAGGGAGAGGTGGAATTTTGGCAGAGAGAGGGGTAGAAGAGAACAGAATTTTGCAAAAAGAAAATTGAACAGAAATATTCTGATAACCCCTATCCCAACTCCCTTTACTTTTCTCCATCCAACACCCCACTACTTAGAGTCCAACCACAGTACAACTCTAGCCGAAAATTAGTCAAAAACAAAAATACTATCCTTTACTAATGTAGAGAATTGAACACAAGACTTCTATCTCACCAACACTACTCCACTAATCCACTAGACCAGCAGACCCATTGTATTAATTACTTACCATCTTTTATTTAAAAGCCTATCAGCCAAAGATTGGTCTTTATTCATAAAAATACCAAAATTTTCCCAAGTCATGGCCTGAACTTGGGACCTCCCACACACACCCAGAACACTTAACCACTCAAGCAAACAGATATTTATATCACACATTTTCAAAAACAAAAATTTAAATTTTGGGGCGTTACATATCGGCCCAATAAACATCACATAGGCCGCTCCTTCATCGTCTCTCAAAACCCACCACAACCCGCTTCAACATCCATTACAACACTTGCGACATTGAACTTCATCCCCTAAAGGAAGGTGGATCCATAGAAAAATGTTCTCGGTTGACTATGCTCCTCAATGAACTACAATTCTTAGGCCAAAACCATCAATATCATTCAAAAATTGAAAGTCATCATGAGTCGTCCTTGCCTCAACATGATATTGAAAACGATATCAATCGTAATCTTTTATGGAGTCCTATCAAATTCACAATTCAACATAGCAAAACGAAATCATCAAAAGACCCAACAAGTTTCCATTAAAAACCCCCACCAATGGCAAATACATGGAATTCTGGTTTATTGTTTTTAAAGAATAAGTGGAAGATTATTTGCATTTTTGCAAACCAAAATTTTAAGGTTTCTATTCAAAATAAATTTGAAATTTTAAGTATTTGTAGATATTTCAAAAGATATTTCTCTTGTTTTATAGGCATTATAGATAAAAAAAAAACATAAACAAGGAAAGTACTATTTTATGACCATCTTGAATTTTGGTAATGAATTTGTATCAAAATCAAAGTGAATTTGGGTAATGAATATTGCTTAGCTTATATTCATATGCATGATCCAATAATAAATCTAACCTTCAACATATAAATTCATAAGGAGTGGCTTGAATAGTGTTAGAATATCATGAATGTGTTATGTATAGATTATTTTAGGTCATATTAGGGTCCGAATCTCTATACTATTTATGGGTTTGAGATTTTGTCCCTATATTTTTATTTGGTATAATTAGTGTTAGGTATAAATTGTCTTTAATTATATTTTGGTTTTGATCCTTTTAGTATGTCTAATTTTGAGATTTTGTTCTTATATCTTTGTTTGGTAAAATTTGGTATCTATATTATTATAAAAGCATTAGCTAATCCAAATAATTAACATACTTAACTATTTCAATTAAAATATCGAGAATCGAACTAATTATCACAAAATGATTTTTTCTTAGAATAGTGTTCTTAAGAAATATTGACGTTAAAATTTTAATTGAAATAATTAATAATATTAACGACTTAGATTAACTAATGACACTATAAAAGCAACTTAATTAAAATATGTTAAAATTAAAATATAAAAATTATAACTAGTATAAAGCTAAAAGCTAAATTTTGCCCATTTCTAAGGAAAAATAACACAAAAGACAAAGAAAAATAGAACACAAGTGTCAAAGTGCAAGATGCATTTGGGCATTACTTTTATCTGTAGAAGTATATGTTATGTAGGTCGAACACAATATCTAGAACTATTCATAGTCTCTCTCAAACACAATAGTGTTCGATTAATGTCCAGATTTGATAATTTGCAAAGTGATAGAGTTGCAGAACTAATAAACTGTAACAATAGAGAATGGAATAGAGAGCTAATTCTAAATACCTTCCCCAAAGCAGTTGCCAATCTGATTCTCCGCATTCCTTTCACGTCAGAGCCACATGCTGATCTTATGGCCTGGAGTGGAGAATCGTCAGGGGAGTTCTCGGTCAGGAGCTCCGCAAACTATTACAAAATTTGGATCCTACGACTTATGCTTTACAAACCAACTATAGAGCTTGTTACAGAAAACTATGGCAGATAGATCTACCACTAAAAATAAAAATCTTTATCTGGAGGACTACGTGGCACTACTTGGCAACAAAAGCTAATATGTTTTTGCACAGATTAACAAATAATAGCCTATGTCCTTGCTGTGGAAATGGAGAGGAAACAATGAACCATATCTTTCGAGCCTGTCCTATTGTAAAAGGGGTTTGGAGAGCCTTATCAGATCTCGATTTGGAAAGATTCAGAAATGATGAGTTTAGTTATTGGCTTACCATGGTTTTGATTTCCCTTGCACTAAAACAGTGTCGCATTTTTTGCACTGCGCTTTGGGCCATTTGGGGTGAACGGATACTCGCATGCATGAGAAAAGGAGTAGAATGGGTCAAGAAATAGCAAACTTTATTCTCAGTTATCCCAATGAGTTGGAAGGAATTAAAAAGCTTTCCCAACATACCTTAAATATGGATGTCAAATGGAGACCTCCATCTAGTCAGGGGGTAAAGATTAATTTTGATGCAGCTTTTGAGGTGAGTAACAGTTATTCGATGTCCAGAGTTGTAGTACGGGATCATTCTAGTCAGGTTCTCCTCTCTGTAACAACAGTTCATGAAGGGGTTGAGTCCGCTTTCACTGCTAAAGCCTTAGCCTGTCGTCGAGCAACCCAAGTCGCCCTCGAAATGGAAAAGGAAAGCATTGTTATTGAAGGTGATTCATTGGCCACCATTAAGAAATGCAAAAAGACAATCCTTGATAAATCACAGATCAGGTTGTTGATTTATGATATCCATAGGATGAAACAGAGATGTAGCAAGTTACAGTTTGAGTATATTCCAAGATCAGCGAATCAACTCGCCCATATTTTTGCTACAGAAACACTAAGAAGAAGATCAGAGATTTACCTGGTTTGCAGCATTCCACGATATGCGGAGGCCCAGATGAGAGATGAAAGTATTAGGGAGCCGGATGAGGAAGGAAGTGGAGAAGGAGATGAGGGTTTTCCAAATGAAAATATGATTCAAAGCTTTGGACTTATCCTCGAATAGGCAAATTCGCCTTCAATGCTGAGAAGATAGAAGTGACGCGGATGGTCAGGAGAATTGATAGCTCATTGGGCAGTTCAAACGGCAGGTTTTACTTTTTCAAAATTAGGCAACTTTATTTTCCTTTTGTTTTACTTTTTCCGAGTTAGACATTCTAGATTTCTCTTTTTCTTGGGTTTATTTTTGCTTCGGCCTTCATGATATGGGCCTGAATTGATCTGGTTTATTTGTGTTTCTCTTTTAAATTAATAAAGCCCAATGTGAGTAATTATAAAAAAAAATCCATTTAGGGCTAGTTTAACATTGTTTTTGAAAAATGCTTTTAAACAAAAGCGTCGTGAAAAAGTGTCTTTCAAATTTAAAATTTAAGTGTTTAATATTGTTGTCAAAAAATATTTTTGAGAAATAAAATATCCATTTTAAACATAATATTATAAAGTAACGAATATCCATTTAAATAAGGTTTAAATTAGATATTTGTGAAAAATATGAAGTCGGTAATGACAATATATATCTCAAAGAAAAGAGAAATAAAATAAAGAACACACAGATTTTACGTGGAAACCCTTTCGGGAAAAAACCACGGGCAGAGCAGAAGAAAAAATTCACTATGTCGAATTCGAATCGTTACAAGAGGAATAGACTATGTCTATTTATAGGCTTATAAAACCCAATTCTAATCAAAGTAAAAATATATTATGCTAATAAATGCTAAATATACTATGCTCATAAATACTAAATCTTCGAGAAAGAAGATATATTTTGTTTAAGTTGGCTTGCAAGCAATATCTTAGAATTTGGGTCACACAACTCTAACAATCTCCACCTTGACATGAATTCTCAACAAACAAGTTCTTCATCGCGAACTCTCAATGAACAAGTTCTCCACCTCTTCCATAAAACCCCTTAAGGGTTTAACTTCAACAATGAACACCAACCAAGTCTAAGCAATGCTCAAACTTGGTTATAGGAAGTGACTTAGTCATCATATCTGTAGGATTTTCATAAGTACTAATTTTGCTCACAACAATATCACCATGAGCAATAATATCACGAAAAAAATGATACCGTACATCAATGTGTTTTGTTCTATCATGAAACATTTGATCTTTTGTAAGGAAGATGGCACTGATGTCACAAAATCTTGTCTTTGGTTTGAAGGTCTTCATTGAGCTCACTAAAGAGTCCTTCAACCAAATAGCTTCTTTACAAGCCTCAAGAATCGCCATGTACTCGCCGATTGGTAGACAAAGCGACTGTGGTTTGCAAAGTAGCTTTCCAATTGATTGCACAACCTCCGATTATAAAGACATAAAGATCTTCTTCTATCAAGGTCTCTAGCAAAATCAGCATCAACATACCCAATGACTCCATCTCTAATTCTTCCAAACTGTAAGCAAATATCAGTAGTACCTCGTAAGTATCTTAAAATCCATTGAACTGCTTTCCAGTGTTCTGGGATTCGCCATGTATCTCCTAACTGCACTGACTGCATATGATAAATCTGGACATGAACAAACCATAGCATACATGATAGATCCCACAGCACTAGGGTATGAAACATGTGACATGTACTCAATCTCATAATCTGATTGTGGAGACAAAGCTGATGAAATTCTGAAATGGGCTGCTAAAGGAGTACTAACAGGCTTAGCACTCTGCATATTGAACCTGCAAAGAACTTTCTCAATGTACCCCTTCTGACTTAGGTACAATTTACTTGCTTTTCTATCTCTGAAAATCTCCATACTAAGTATCTTCTTTACTAGTCCCAAATCTTTCATCTCAAATTCTTCATTTAGTTGGGCTTTGACCTTTCTTATCTCTCCTTTATCTTTTCTTGCTATCAACATGTCATCAACATAAAGAAGTAGATACACAAAGAACCATCCTTATTTTACGAAAGTAAACACATTTATCAAAACTACTTCTTTTAAAATCACGAAGTCATAAAAGAATCAAACCTCTTGTACCCTTGTCTTGGTATTTGTTTCAAACCGTAAAGGGACTTTTTAGCAAGCAAACATAGTCCTCTTTTTTGAGCGTAAAACCCTCGGTTGTTGCATGTAAATATCTTCCTCAAGTTATCCATGCAAAAATGCAGTTTTTACATCTAACTGCTCAAGCTCCAAATCATGCATGGCCACAATACCAAGCAAAACTCAAATCGAACTATGCTTCACAACTGGGGAGAACACATCTGTAAAGTCCACTCCTGGAATTTGACTGTAACCTTTACAACAAGCCTTGCTTTATATCTGGGTTCTTCAACTTCTGGAGTCCTTTCTTTCTTTTTAAACACCCATTTACAGCGAACAGCCTTTTTACTTTTAGGAAGTTTCACAAGATCCCATGTTCTATTTTTGTGGAGTGATTCCATCTCCTCTTGCATAGCAAACATCCACTTTTCTGAGTCTTCATAGCTAACCGCCTCAAAATAATTAGACGACTCTTGGTTTGTATCTATATCTTCAGCCACATTTAAAGCATAAGCAACTAGATCAGCCTCGGCATACTTCTTTGAAGGTTTAATTTCTCTTCTAGTTCTATTTTTAGCGATAGAGTATTGTGGTGAAGAAGCAACTCTATTCTCACTTTTTGTGCTAGCTTGAGGAGTCGACTTTGTATTAATCTGATGCTCCACCTGCTTTCGATTTTCATTATTGGTAGAGTCTTTAAGAGATAAGTTAGGTAGCATAGCAATTTCATCAAAAACAACATCTCTGCTAATTACAAAATTTCTATTTTCAGGACACATAACTTATACCCTTTTACACCAGCTTTATAACCAAGAAAAACACATTTAATGGATCTCGGTTCCAATTTTCCATTATCAACATGAGCATATGCAGGAAACCTAAAGATCTTTAAATCAGAATAATTAGCAGGATTACCAAACCATACCTCTTGTGGAGTCTTTTTCTCAATGGCAACGGATGGAGATTGGTTGATTAAAAAACATGCAGTAGAGGCTGCTTCGGCCCAAAACGACTTTGGTAAGTTGGCATTTGACAACATACATCGAACCTTCTCCATGATCGTTCTGTTCATTCATTCTGCAACACCGTTTTCTTTGTGTAGTATGACGAACTGACAAGTGTCTTACGATCCCTTCTGACTTGCACAGTTTATTGAAGTCATCAGAACAAAACTCTAAGCCATTGTCTCTGCGGAGGCATTTTATTTATTTTCCCGTTTGTTTTTCAATCATAGTTTTCCAAGACTTAAATGCGAAAAACACATCGCTTTTCTGCTTTAGGAAGAATGCCCAAATTTTTCTAGAAAAATCATCAATAAAAGTTAGCATATAATTAGCTCAACCGCTTGAAGGCACTCTTGATGGCCCCCACAGATCGGAATGAATATACTCCAACGTTCCCTTTGTGTTATGGATTTCTCTGGTGAATCGAACTCTCTTTTGCTTCCCAAAAATGCAGTGCTCACAGAACTTCAATTTGCAAATTCCTTGCCCATCAAGAAGTCCTCTTTTGCTCAATTTTGCCATGCCATTCTCACTCATATGCCCTAGGTGCATATGCCAAATTTTAGTTATATCATCATCTGACAAGGAAGAGGAAGCGAAAGCTACATCACCAATAACAGTAGAACCCTGCAAAACATACAACTTCGCAGTCTTTCTCTGCCCTTTCATCACAACTAGAGAACCTTTGGAAATCTTCAAAATCCCACTTTCAACTGTGTATTTGTACCCTTTTGAATCAAGAGTACTTAACGAAATTAAGTTTCTCTTCAATTCTGGAACATGTCGTACGTCACTAAGTGTTCTGACAACTCCATCAAACATCTTAACTTTAATTGTTCCAACATCTGCGATTTTACACAAAGCATTATTTCCCATCAAAACAACACCTTCAGAGACTGTTTCGTAATTTGTAAACCAATCCCGATTGAGACTCATGTGGAAGGTGCAGCCTGAATCAAGTATCCACTCCTCGCTCACTTTAGAATTGTTGACAGAAGCGACTAGAAGTTCACCATCGCTGTAGTCTTCTACAACATCAGCTTCACTAGAATTTTCTGGTTGTTTTCCCTTTTGATTCGCAGCCTCCCTTTTAATCTTGTTCTGTAGCTTATAGCACTCAGATTTAATATGCCCTTTCTTCTTGCAGCAGTTGCAAGTTTTACCTCTGTTTGAAGACTTCAATCTACCCTTAAATTTACCGCGAGGATTTCGTTCATATGTCTTTCTATGATCATCATCAGCATTTTGATCTTGTCTCCCACGAACAATGAGACCCTCTCCCTAAGAGTCAGATTTAACCATAAGATGCTTCATCTTATCATACGAGGTCAAAGAATCATAAACCTCATCAACTGTGAGAGACTCGCGGCTATATAAAATCTCTCTCTCGAAGGTTGAATAAGGCAGGGCAACGAACAAAGTAGAATCAACCTAGATCTTTCTTATCATACTGAACCTCCATGGCCTCCAAGTTTGAGAGAATTTCTTTAAATACTGTTAAGTGTTCGTGCACAGACGCACCTTCCTCCAAACAATGAGCATAAAGATGTTACTTCATATACAATTTGCTGGTTAGAGTTTTCGACATACTTATTTGTTCTATCCTCTTCCATAATGCAGCGGCAGTCTTCTCCTTCATCACATCCTGTAAAATTAGTTAGACAAATGCAGATGTAACTGTGTTAATGCCTTTCGATCCTTGCGCTTCTTCTCTTTCTCCGTCAATGGCGAAGGCATCTTATCTACCCCTAACAGGGCTTCCTCTAAAAGCGTCGACAGTGAGGTTTTCAGCTTTCACTGAAACCTCATTTCTGTGCAATCGAGTATACACCTGTATCGTTTTTGCTCCTAAGCGCAATCCTGTATTTCCAGAACCTATGATTGACATTACCAAAGCCAATTTTAGCAGCACATTCGCAAACCAACTCGGTAATATTCACAACATCTGAGAATCATCAAAAGCGAACACGGTTGCTTATTGAATAACGAACCAATATTTCTATCGTTCAAGACTCCACCGAGGCACTAATCATTGCCTAATCATTGCCTAAATTGACAGAACCAAAACAACCCTCTTTTAAAAACTAATTTCAGAACAACAGAATAGTGATAAAATGAGTACTTACCGAACGATTAGGATTACACGCAGCACAAAACAAATGAGGTGAACTTGAGTAAAACAACGAAAAAGATGAGAGGGAGGGAGAGGTGGAATTTCAGTAGAGAAAGGGGGAGAGGAGAACAGAATTTTGCAAAAAGAAAATTGAACAGAATATTCCGATAACCCCCTATCCCAACTCCCCTTACTTTTCTCCATCCAACACCCCACTACTCAGAGTCCAACCATAGTACAACTCTAGCTGAAAATTAGTCAAAAACAAATATACTATCCCTTACCAACATAAAAAATTGAACACAGGACCTCCATCTCACCAACACTCCACTTATCCACCAAACCAATAGTCCCATTCTATTTATTACTTACCATCTTTTGTTTAAAAGCCTATCAACCAAAGATTAGGCTTTATTCATAAAAATACCAAAATTTTCCCAAGCCATGGCTTGAACTTGAGACCTCCCACAACACCCAAAACACTTAACCACTCAAGCAAATAGATATTTATATCACACCTTCGCAAAAACAAAAATTTAAATTTTGGGGCGTTACATATCGACCCAATAAACATCACATAGGCCGCTCCTTCATCGTCTCTCAAAACCCACCACAACCCGCTTCAACGTCCATTACAACACTTGCGACATTGAACTTCATCCCCTAAAGGAAGGTGGATCCATAGAAAAATGTTCTCGGTTGACTATGCTCCTCAATGGACTACAATTCTTAGGCCAAAACCATCAATATCATTCAAAAATTGAAAGTCATCATGAGCCATCCTTGCCTCAACATGATATCGAAAATGATATCAACCGTAATCTTTTATGGAGTCCTATCAAATTCACAATTCAACATAGCAAAACGAAATCATCAAAAGACCCAACAAGTTTCCATTAAAAACCCCACCAATGGCAAATACATGGAATTCTGGTTTACTGTTTTTAAAGAACAAGTGGAAGATTATTTGCATTTTTGCAAACCAAAATTTTAAGGTTTCTATTCAAAATAAATTTGAAATTTTAAGTATTTGTAGATATTTCAAAAGATATTTCTCTTGTTTTATAGGCATTATAGATAAAAAACATAAACAAGGAAAGTACTATTTTTATGACCATCTTGAATTTTGGTAATGAATTTGTATCAAAATCAAAGTGAATTTGGGTAATGAATATTGCTTAGCTTATATTCATATGCATGATCCAATAATAAATCTAATCTTCAATATATAAATTCATAAAGAGTAGCTTGAATAGTGTTAGAATATCATGAATGTCTTATGTATAGATTATTTTAGGTCATATTAGGGTCCGAATCTCTATACTATTTATGGGTTTGAGATTTAGTCCCTATATTTTTATTTGGTATAATTCGTGTTAGGTATAAATTATCTTTAATTATATTTTGGTTTTGATCCTTTTAGTATGTCTAATTTTGAGATTTTGTTCTTATATTTTTGTTTGGTAAAATTTGGTATCTATACCATTATAAAAGCATTAGCTAATCCAAATAATGAACATACTTAACTATTTCAATTAAAATATCGAGAATCAAACTAATTATCATAAAATGATTTTTTTCTTAGAATAGTGTTCTTAAGAAATATTGACGTCAAAATTTTAATTGAAATAATTAATAATATTAACGACTTAGATTAACTAATGACACTATAAAAGCAACTTAATTAAAATATGTTAAAATTAAAATATAAAAATTATAACTAGTATAAAGCTAAAAGCTAAATTTTGACCATTTCTAGGGAAAAATAACACAAAAGACAAAGAAAAATAGAACACAAGTGTCAAAGTGCAAGATGCATTTGGGCATTACTTTTATCTGTGGAAGTATATGTTATGTAGGTCAAACACAATATCTAGAACTATTCATAGTCTCTTTCTAACACAATAGTGTTCGATTAATGTCCAGATTTGATAATTTGCAAAGTGATAAAGTTGCAGAACTAATAAACTGTAACAATAGAGAATGGAATAGAGAGCTGATTCTGAATACCTTCCCCGAAGCAGTTGCCAATCTGATTCTCCGCATTCCTTTCACGTCAGAGCCACATGCTGATCTTATGGCCTGGAGTGGAGAATCGTCAGGGGAGTTCTCGGTCAGGAGCTCCTGCAAACTATTACAAAATTTGGATCCTACAGCTTATGCTTTACAAACCAACTATAGAGCTTGTTACAGAAAACTATGGCAGATAGATCTACCACTAAAAATAAAAATCTTTATCTGGAGGACTACGTGGCACTACTTGGCAACAAAAGCTAATCTGTTTTTGCATAGATTAACAAATAATAGCCTATGTCCTTGCTGTGGAAATGGAGAGGAAACAATGAACCATATCTTTCGAGCCTGTCCTGTTGCAAAAGGGGTTTGGAGAGCCTTATCAGATCTCGATTTGGAAAGATTCAGAAATGATGAGTTTAGTTATTGGCTTAC
Organism: Gossypium rotundifolium; assembly: GCA_025506655.1. Taxonomy (NCBI): domain Eukaryota; kingdom Viridiplantae; phylum Streptophyta; class Magnoliopsida; order Malvales; family Malvaceae; genus Gossypium; species Gossypium rotundifolium. The sequence continues at coordinate 11,929,290 of CP106726.1, forward strand.
CATGGTTTTGATTTCCCTTGCACCGAAACAGTGTTGCATTTTTTGCACTGCGCTTTGGGCCATTTGGGGTGAACGGAATACTCGCATGCATGAGAAAAAGAGTAGAATGGGTCAAGAAATAGCAAACTTTATTCTCAGTTATCTCAATAAGTTGGAAGGAATTAAAAAGCTTTCCCAACATACCTTAAATATGGATGCCAAATGGAGACCTCCATCTAGTCAGGGGGTAAAGATTAATTTTGATGCGGCTTTTGAGGTGAGTAGCAGTTATTCGGTGTCTAGAGTTGTAGTACGGGATCATTCTGGTCAGGTTCTCCTCTCTGTAACAACAGTTCATGAAGGGGTTGAGTCCGCTTTCACTGCTAAAGCCTTATCCTGTCGTCGAGCAACCCAAGTCGCCCTCGAAATGGAAAAGGAAAGCATTGTTATTGAAAGTGATTCATTGGCTACCATTAAGAAATGTAAAAAGACAATCCTTGATAAATCACAGATCGGGTTGTTGATTTATGATATCCATAGGATGAAACAGAGATGCAGCAAGTTACAGTTTGAGTATATTCCAAGATCAGCGAATCAACTCGCCCATATTTTGGCTACGGAAATGCTAAGAAAAAGATCAGAGATTTACCTGGTTTGCAGCGTTCCACGATTTGCAGAGGCCCAGATGAGAGATGAAAGTATTAGGGAGCCGGACTGAGGAAGGAAGTGGAGAAGGAGATGAGGGGTTTTCCAAATGAAAAGTAACAGATTCAAAGCTTTGGACTTATCCCCTCGAATAGGCAAATTCGCCTTCAATGCTGAGAAGATAGAAGTGACGCGGATGGTCAGGCGAATTGATAGCTCATTGGGCAGTTCAAACGGCAGGTTTTACTTTTTCAAAATTAGGCAACTTTATTTTCCTTCTGTTTTACTTTTTCCGAGTTAGACGTTCTAGATTTCTCTTTTTCTTGGGTTTATTTTTGCTTCAGCCTTCATGATATGGGCCTGAATTGATCTGGTTTGTGTTTCTCTTTTAAATTAATAAAGCCCAATGTGAGTAATTACCAAAAAAAAAAAAATCCATTTAGGGCTAGTTTAACATTGTTTTTGATAAATGCTTTTAAACAAAAGCGTCATGAAAAAGCATTTTTCAAAAGTACTTTTGAAAATTTTATTTTAAAATTTAAGTGTTTAATATTGTTGTCAAAAAATATTTTTGAGAAATAAAATATCCATTTTAAACATAATATTATAAAATGTAATTCTCATTTAAATAAGGTTTAAGTTAGTTATTTGTGAAAAATATGAAGTTGGTAATGACAATATATATCGCAAAGAAAAGAGAAATAAAATAAAGAACACATGATTTTACGTGGAAACCCTTTGGGAAAAAACCACGAGCGAGAAAGGAAGAAAAATTCACTATATCGAATTGAACCGTTACAAGAGGAATAGACTATGTCAATTTATAGGCTTATAAAACCCAATTCTAATCAAAGTAAAAATATATTATGCTAATAAATGCTAAATATATTATACTCATAAATATTAAATCTTCTAGAAAGAAGATATATTTTGTTTAACTTGACTTGCAACGAATATCTTAGAATTTGGATCACACAACTCTAACAATCTTCACCTTGACATGAATTCTCAACAAACAATCTCCTACTTTAACAACAATATCGATACCAACAAGTAAAATTTAGATATTAAAATATCTCTGAAAGTGAAATAATGAATTAAACCAACTAAAATTGTGAGGTGATCTTTAATGCTTATTTTCCAACGTGATGGAATTGTTCTTTTCTTTTATGGGTTCTTAAAAGCACCTCTATAATTGGTCCCAGTAAGTGGAAAGGAGTTGAAACTTATGTTCATATTTATTGCCATTGTCGATAAAGTCAGTCAGTCGGTCCCATTGTTGGCTGTCATATTGCTAATAAAAGACATTTGGTACCATTGTTGTCTGTCATATTGTACAAGGAAAGATGACTTAGGAGTGAAGAAATTAGTTTAGAGGGTTTAGTGTAACACTTTATATTTAATTCGAAAATTGATCGATACAAAATGTCATATCTATTGTCAAAATAATTTAAATTAGCATTAAAAGAATTATCAAAATTAAAATGAATCAAGCATGACAAATAAAATCAAAAGATATTATAAGTGTTAAAAACAAATTCAAATGAACTCAAAATTAAATCAATTTTAATACCTCACAATTTTGAACAAGTTAATTAATGAAACTATTTTAAAAGGTTAGATGAAAGATCAAATTTAAAAGATGGTTTTACTTCTTGAGGTGTGACTGACACTATCTAGAATATTTCATGGATAGGGTATTTCCAAGATCTAAACAAGCACTTCTGTTTTTGGAAGAAAACAAGGAGTAGGAACAACAGATTAAGAACCACCTAGCTAAAAGCACAAGGGATGGAAGAATTTCTGTTTGGAGAGAGAGGAGAAGAACGAACACTCAAAGCTGGGATTGTTTAGGGTTTAGGATTACACCAAATTTGTAAGTTTATTTGGATACATCTACATTACTTAGTTGAGTTACTCCAAATACGAGCCGAAGACTCCTTACGATTTACATCTCTGACTTTGGATATATCATTCTCAATTTGTTTATAGTTGATGCAGGGCACAAGTTATTTAAACTATGAATGCTGTTCATCAATTCCTCAAATACAACATTGGTAATCAATCTGTTGACTGCTTCTGTATAATGGATTCCGTCCCAGCTCATATACGAAGAAGGGTCATTGCAACATTGTGTTACTGGCGGATAACCACAAACGCTCGAATGATTGTAATTGTAAAGACCTCCAATTCCACAGCAAGCCTTCAATGTTTCTTTAAACCCTGGAACAATTCGAGAAAAAAATCGATTAAGGTGGATGACAGACTAAGTTTTCTTGTTTCGAAGATAGTGACCAAACCAAACCCTACCAAATTTGTTTGGAGAATTGTAAATCCGCATTGTAGTGCTGTAATAATCAGCATAAACTATGTTGATGTGGGGATGAAGGTTTCGGATTTTTTCGAGTTCTTTTCGAAGTAATTGATTGTGGTGTTGAGAGAATTGGTTCAACCGTGTTAGACAACCAGTTAAGGGATCATATTGATCCTTGTCTGAACCTTGAAACAGTGTCAAATAATAGGGAAAGCATCCAAATGGGAAGTTTCCAGGGACCAGAAATGTCACTGCACCCAACTCGATCAACTCCTACATATCAAACTCAAATGTTATAATAATCTGAAACACAGCACCGATCAACATTGCCTTGAAAAACTAGTGATTCTTACATTGATTGATGAAGTTATAGAATCAACAACAGGAGGAACTAAGTTTCGAACATCCTCAATGCTTTTTCCTTGCCTGAAGGCATGACCGTAATCATTTCCCCCAATTTCTCCCATCACAATCAAGGAGTTCCGTAGGAGCTGCTTGAAATCTGTACGTAAATTAAGAAACTGTTTGAAGGAATTCACTTCATCTGCTAAACATACGTTCGTGTAGGGATTATAGATTCCAGGAAATGAAGAATTGAGTGCTCCAGCACCCCCAACTGCAAAATTCACACCATTTTCAAATTTCTCTGATGTTCCATTTTTATATCGATAATATGGTGGAAGAAATGGCAATCCCAAAGCTTCAGCTGCAAAACCATAGACAAATATTATCAAATATATTAATGGATATATAAATATGCATTTGATATCACAATCATAAGATCTTGAGACTAAAGTTTGGAGATAAAATTTTCACATATAGAGTTTAATTTATTTGTTCTTAATAAATTATATATTATTTTAGTGAAAGTAAATTATATAATATACATACATATAAATATATCTAAATTATATATTTATTAATATATTTACATGTAAACATGGCTTTTAAAATTATTATTTAGATTTAATAATTATGATAATATGGATACGAGTCCAAGAAAACAAACCATGTATACCCAAGTAGACTTTATCCATCTAATCTTAATGGTGAAATTCCAAAACATGGGTCAAGTGGGTAATGTAAAAAATAAAACTTATTTAGTATTCCAGCTTTATAAAAAAATAATTTTAACTCTTTATTTAATTTTTTTTCTAATTCTTAAACTTGGGTTTTTGGTAAATCACTTTAAAATAAATGAAAAAATTAACATTTTTAATTTTACTAACATAACATACACATGAATTGTCAGTGAATGACATATCAATATTTAATTAATTTTTAAATTTTAAAAATTCAAAAAATTATAAATTATTTAAATATTTAAAAAGTATAAAATATATATAATATTTTAAATTTTAAAAATTACTAAATATTTACATATCATCCACGTATATGCCACTCCTGTAAAGTTAATAAATGTTACTTTTTCATCTATTTTAAGGTAATTGGACCAAAATATAAGTTTAAGTGTTAAAAAAGTAAAATAAAATTATATAAAAGTTAAAATATTTTTTGTAAAACCGAAATAAAAAATTATTATGCCATATAAAATGCATGTGGCGTTACTCAAGTTGATGGTATCTCTCATGAGATTTTGCAGGTCGTGTGTCCTCCACCTAAGAAGCTCTTTCTGTAAATCATACATGGCTCTCAACGAAGATTAGAGACAAAACCCTAATAAGAGAACAATATCTTTAGTTGCTGAGGGACTAGTCGACTACCTAATGGATAACTTTTTTGAAAACTTCTCTCGAAACACTCTATCCATTTAAACACAATGTATCCTTCGATTGTGTGACTTGGACAAGATTCAAGAGCTGGTAAGTAAAGAAAATCAAAGAAAAAGAAGAAGAGAAAAAAACATGTACCAAGGAAATCGATAACCAAGCGGCCATCGCAAGAGCGGCCAGTTGGACGGTGGAAGAAGGTGCGGCCATTTGGAGGAAAAGCACCGTGAGGAAGCTTACCGATTTCCAAAACTGAAATCTCAATTGAGTTGCCGGTATCCGACATGGAATCCCCGAAGCTGAAAATCGATGTGAAACATCCATTCACCGGTGAACTGGTGCTGGATATTACGGCAAAGAGAAAGACAACAATGATGAACTGTTGTTTTAACCAATATGATGATAAAAAGCAAGTAGCCATTAACGTATAAATGTCAATTTAAACAAGCAATAAAGAGTTTTGCATTCAAAGCTTTGAGATACTGATGCCTATATATGTAGCACAAAAGGGCTATGAGTTGTAAATTCCAAATTTTATTTTTAAAAATTAAAATAAAACATAAACGTTTTAAATATATGTGGATTTTGTATAATTCAGTGATGAATTGATATTAATATTAATTTTAAGTTAATTTCTGCTATTAGTACTTATACTTAAGCAAAATTTATGTATTTAATTCATGTACTTTTCAAATGTTAAAATTTTAATTTTATACTGAACAATAATTGTTAAATCCAATAAGTAAAGTTTTATTATTTTCAAAATCTAATCGCTAAACATATTATCTTATGTGTAATGCCATGCCAATTTATCATTTCAGATATTACTTACTAAAAATCCATTTAGGACTAATTTAACATTGTTTTGAAGCTTTTAAACAAAAGCGTGAAAAGCGTTTTTCAAAAGTACTTTTTGAAAATTTTAATTTAAAATTTAAGTATTTAATATTGTTGTCAAAAATATTTTGAGAAATAAAATATCTATTTTAAACATAATATTATAAAGTAACAAATACGCATTTAAATAATGTTTAAATTAGTTATTTGTAAAAATATGAAGTCGGTAATGACAATATATATCGCAATGAAAAGCGAAATAAAATAAAGAACACACGATTTTACTAGCAGAGGAGAAGAAAAAATTCACTATGTCGAATTGAATCGTTACAAGAGGAATAGACTATGTCTATTTATAGGCTTATAAAACCCAATTCTAATCAAAGGAAAAATATATTATGCTAATAAATGTTAAATATATTATACTCATAAATACTAAATCTTCTAGAAAGAAGATATATTTTGTTTAACTTGACTTGCAAGCAATATCTTAGAATTTGGGTCACACAACTCTAACAATCTCCACCTTGACAGAATTCTCAACAAACAAGTTCTTCATCGCGAACTCTCAATCGAACAAGTTCTCCACCTCTTCCATAAAACCCTTAAGGGTTTAACTTCAACAATGAACACCAACCAAGTCTAAGCAATGCTCAAACTTGGTTATAGGAAGTGACTTAGTCATCATATCTGCAGGATTTTCATAAGTACTAATTTTGCTCACAACAATATCACCATGAGCAATAATATCACGAACAAAATGATACCGTACATCAATGTGTTTTGTTCTCTCATGAAACATTTGATCTTTTGTAAGGAAGATGGCACTGATTGTCACAAAAATCTTGTCTTGATTTGAAGGTCTTCATTGAGCTCACTAAAGAGTCCTTCAACCAAATAGCTTCTTTACAAGCCTCGATGAATCGCCATGTACTCAACTTCGTTGGTAGACAAAGCGATGTGGTTTGCAAAGTAGCTTTCAATGATTGCACAACCTCCGATTGTAAAGACATAACTCGTCAGTAACCATTTTTGAAAAAGCAATCGACTTTGGGTTTGAAAGCGAAAATAAAACGGGAGTCGCCATCAATCCTTTTTTGTTGAGGTGTGATCGGGTCACCTCGTAAAATAGTTGTTTTTAATAAGCAGTTTGATTTATCAAAATAACGATTTTAGTCTACGAAATCCGTAAAACGAGTTCGAGAATTCGATTCTACATACGAGGAAGGGTTAGCACCCTCGATACGCCCAAAATTGGTACCAAAATGATTAATTAGTGTCTTAATGTCGGAAATTTGAAAAGGTTTTAAAATACGGGTCCTTTAGAATATGTTTGGAAAATTTGGGCTGAAATTTGAGATTTCTTTGTTCCGAGAGGATACAAACATCACATCCAGCGCGTTAAGACATGATATTTTAAACCTTCATAATCAAAGTTGTCTCATGATTTATGAAATTTATTAGAAGGATGTTTAGTTATTTAGTCAAACAAAAAATCGTAACCCAGCACGTTAGGGCACTATTCCCCGAATTCTCGAATACAAAACATTGCCTTTATTTTAAAACTTTTAAATAAAGTGTAGCAATTCTGCAAAATGCACCGTATCGTATTAAATTAAGAAAAAAAGGGCTCGAGTCAAAACTTGAGATTTCTTTGTCCCGAAAAGATGTAAACATCACATCCAGCACGTTAGGACACGATGTTTGTATCAAAGTCGTCTCATGATTCATGAGGTTGCGTTAAAAGGGTGTTAAGTTATTTAGTTAAACAGAAAATCGCAACCCAGCACGTTAGGGCATTGTTTTCAATTTCTAAATATAAAATATTGCCTCATTTTAAAATCTTTTAGGTGAAACGTGATGATTTTATAAAGGTATTTTGTTTAATAACGAACATAGGTAAAAATACTATTAGGTAAAAATACTATTAATGATGATGATGATAATATGAAAATAAAACAATACATTAATACTAGTGGTAATAATAATAATAATAATATAATAATGATAATAGAAAATATTAATAGTAGTATGGTAACAATAATAATAATAATATAATAATAATAATAGAAAATAATAATAGAACCAAAAAACATAAAATAAACAAATAAATAAGTAAAATGGTGATAATGGTAATAAAATAATGATAATAATAATAATAGATAATAATAAAATAAATAAATAAAAATCAATGTGTTAATAAGAATAATACTAGTAAAAAGCAAGTAATAATAATAAAATAATAAAACTAATAAAATGGTAATAATAATAATAGTATACATACAAATAATAAATAAAAATAGAATAATGATGATAATGAAAATATTAGTAACATTAACAATAATACATAATACATGAACAATAATGAAAATAAATAAAAAATGATAATAATAATAATGGTGATAGTAATAAAAGAATAATTAATAAAATATATATATAAGGATAAACAAAATATATATACAAGAATCTATGCATGAAAAAGCGTAATATAACTATAGTAATAACCCATATATTAAGTTGTAATAACAAGGTAATAATAATAATAACAAACATATAAATAATAATAATAAATAATCAATATTAAATAATAGTAGAAATAGTAAAATTATAAAATAATTGAAAAATGGGTCAAATTGAAACTAAAATGTAAATAAAAGGGTCAAATTAGACATTATAAGCAATAAAGGGACTAAACAGCAATGCGCACAAATTACTGGGGACGAGGAGCGTAATTTTCCCCAAATAGTAAAATACAGTGTTTTAAAAAGGACCGAATTACAATCGCGTAAAATTTCTGGGATAAAATTGCAATAGCGGAAAACTTGATTTTGAAATCTAAAAATGCGGAAGGATCGAGGGGCATTAAAGGCAGAAATCTGAAGAAAAAAAATGATGTCGTTTTGGGCATTAAAGGCTGGCCCCAAAACGACGTCGTTTTGAGGGGCTATTTAAGGCAGAAATCTGAAAAAAAAATCATTTGCTGCTTGCTTTCAAAAAAAAAAAGAAAGAAAGAAAGCCCCCTTCTTCTTTTTCTCTCTATCTGCTAGGAAGAAACCCAGAATCTGACGAAAGGATCATTGTTCACAGAAGACCTACCACCACTTATGAAGGTTGGAAAAGGTAAAATGTATTTTTTTATATTTTTAACATATATATGTATAAAAAAGAGTAAAAGGAAAAGCTTTCGAAAATAAACGTAAAATGATCACCTCCTTTCGGTTTCTGTTTTGGTTTTCGGTGGATTAATGCTCAATCTTGCTATTTTGGTTTGCTTCTGTTTTGTATTTGCAGATCCGTTTTCTTTTTTTTGCATTTGAATCTCTGTTTTTTATTATTTTTCTAAAACTGGTGTTTCATTCGGCTTATATAGCCATTTACAATGCTATTAGTCTTTCTTTCTGTCTTTTCGTGTTTTAATGCAGGTGCCAGTGGTGTGGGCGGTGGAGATGTGACGAGGCGGTGGCCGGTGGCTGCAGAGCGATGTCGAAAGGCAGGGTCGAAGTCGATGCCTAGGTGCGGCGCACCTAGGGCTTGCTATTTGTTTGTGTTTTTTTTTTTTTAATTTTCTAAAATGGGCTAGGGTAATTGGGCCTTTAGGTTTGGGTTTAATGTAATTGGGTTTGTAAAAAAAAATGGGTTTTTTTGTTTTCTTTTTGTTATTTCTGCTGGGCCCAGGCAGATTTGGGTTGGTACATAACCGTGAGAGATCATCTTCTATCAAGGTCTCCAAAGAAATCAGCATCAACATACCCAATGACTCCATCTCTAGTTCTTCCAAACTGTAAGAAAACATCGATTACCTCGTAAGTATCTTAAAATCCATTGAATCGCTTTCCAATGTTCTTTCTTGGGATTCGCCATGTATCGCTAATCTTGACCGATCGCATATGATAAATCGGACGTGAACAAACCATAGCATACATGATGATTCTATAGCACTAGAGTATGGAACATGTGACATGTACTAAATCTCATAATCGATTGTGGAGACAAAGCCGATGCAAGTCCGAAATGGGTCGCTAAAGGAGTACTAAACAGCTTAGCACTCGCATATTGAACACCAAAGAACTTTCTCAATGTACCCCCGACTTAGGTACAATTTACTTGCTTTTCTATCTCGAGAATCTCCATACTAAGTATCTTATTTGCTAGTCCCAAATCTTTCATCTCAAATTCTTCACTTAGTTGGGCTTTGACCTTTCTTATCTCTCATTTATCTTTTCGCTATCAACATATCATCAACATAAAGAAGTAGATACACAAAAGAACCATCCTGCTTTTCTTAAAGTAAACATACCGCCAAAACTACTTCTTTTAAAATCACGAGAAGTCATAAAGGAATCAAACCTCTTGTACCACTATCTTAGTGATTGTTTGCATCAGTAAATGGACTTTTTCAAAGAAGCAAACATAGTCCTCTTTTTTGATCTTTGTAAAACCCTCCGGTTGTTGCATGTAAATATCTTCCTCAAGTTCTCCATGCAAAAATGCGGTTTTACATCTAACTGCTCAAGCTCCAAATCATGCATGGCCACAATACCAAGCAAAACTCGAATCGAACTATGCTTCACAACTGGGGAGAACACATCTGAAGTCCACTCGAATTTGATTGTAACCTTTTGCAACAAGCCTTATTTTATATCGGGTTCTTCAACTTCTAGAGTCCCTTCTTTCTTTTTAAACACCCATTTACAATGAACAACCTTTTTACCTTTAGGAAGTTTCACAAAATCCCATGTTCTATTTTTGTGGAGTGATTTCATCTCCTCTTGCATAGCAAACATCCACTTTTCTGAGTCTTCACAGCTAACCGCCTCAGAATAATTAGACGGCTCTTGGTTTGCATCTATATCTTCAGCCACATTTAAAGCATAAGCAACTAGATCAGCCTCGGCATACTTCTTTGAAGGTTTAATATCTCTTCTAGTTATTTTTTTAGCGATAGAGTATTGTGGTGAAGAAGCAACTCTATTCTCAATTTTTGTACTGGCTTAAGGAGTCGACTGTGTATTAATCTATGCTCCACCTGCTTTTGATTTTCTTTATTGGTAGAGTCTTTAAGAGATAAGTTAGGTAGCATAGCAATTTCATCAAAACAACATCTCTGCTAATCACAACCTTTCTACTTTCGGGACACATAACTTATACCTTTTACACCACTTTATAACCAAGAAAACACATTTAATGGATCTCGGCCCAATTTTCCATTATCAACATGAGCATACGCAGACACCCAAAGATCTTTAAATCAATTCCCTTCACAACCCCTCCATAACTATCCTCAAATCTAATTATTTTTTAAATAACAAAGAAACCTAACAATGACTTTGTCAACCAAATTTGTTATAATTATTCATATACATTAAGCTTATTATTTGTCAATTTTATGAATTTTTTTTAAATTATATTTAATTAAAACCTTTTAAAGATTTTTGCATAATTTAAAATCACTAGGTTTCATTGAAAACTATGGTGTTATTTTATTTAAGTTATCCATTGAATTTTATAATTCTATTAATATGTCATAATTAACCATCTTTTAACCATTATTTTCAAAAGAAAATAAACTATTAATAAATTTAAATTAATTTTGATTTATTCATTTTTAAAGATTCTAAAATTATAAATTTATTTAGTATAAGTTTTACTTTCTTTTTTAAAACTTCTATTTAACTTTAATTTAATATAAATTTATTTAATAATTAATTATCTTTTAGATATTAAATATATTATTAAATTTTATGATTAATCTTTTATTTTATTTTAAGTAAAATAAAATTAATTTAATTCATTAAAGAACATTATTAAATTAATTTTTATTTAAATGTAATTGAATAAATTCCAAAAAGTATTATATTAATTTTAAGTAATTTTAAAACTTAATTATTGAAATTAAACATAAAGGAAAACGCCAAAATAATTCTTGTAAAGCCATTAAATCTAATCGTAAAAATTATTTTTTGACTTAAACGTTTTGTATTATTAAAATTTTATTTAAATCTTTTTAAATTTTATTTTAAAAACTTTTAATTTATTTAGAAAGAAAATTGCTTTTTTAAATTGTTAATTGTAATTTTTCAATTGGTTTCTAAAACCGTTTTTTTTTTAATTCTAAGTTTTTAAAGTAATTAAAATTAAAAAAAATTTTAGGATATTGTGGTTAACAAAGGATATTGTTTGAATGAGTGTTTTGAAGTTTTTTTCATTTAACTTTTTTTAAAAATTTTTATTGGTCTTCCTAATTTTTATTTTGCTTTTTGTTTTTTGGAAATTATGAAGTTTTGGGGAAAGGATTAATTCATTTTTTTAAAATTTTTTGGAAATTGATAATAATGGTTTTTTTTTTTTTTTGAATATGGAGGAATAAATTATTTTAATTTTTTGTTTTGGTTTTCTTTTAAAGGGATTTAATAAAAAGAAGTGTCAAATTGTTAGGATACTTTTTAAAGTTTTGTTAAATCTGTAATTGTGTTAGGAGTAAATACATTATATTTTTTGTATTGTTAATTAGAATAAGATTTGTTTAAAAAGTGAAATGAATAGCACCTTAGGTTGCAAATAAAATAGATTAATGCAACCTTGGTTGGGGAAAAAATTATTTTTATAAGAAGAGAAATTATTAAATAAATTTTTAATTTCGGAGGAAATGATCCAAGGTGTTCTTTCCATTAAAGGAATCATTAAACGGGGTTTTATTTGGTGAATGTTGAGTTTTGCAGAGATTGGATTTTCCTTTCTTCAAAATGGGTTAGGTTAAATTTTCCGAAAATATCGTTTTGTAATGCAGATTTTAAAGTAAGATAAATAACGTTGCAATTTCTATTTTTAATCATATTTTTCAAAAACATTTTCCTCAAGGATGATATCTATGGTTTAAAGAGGAAAATAAAATTTCAATTCTAAAATTGGGAAATAATATTAATATAAAAAGATTTAGTCAACAAATTTGTGAGGTTAATTCCTTAAAAATTCAGTGGAACTTTTTGGAAAATAAATTGTCCGAAGAACAAATTTAGGAAATTCCAAAGGTGCAAATGGTATAATTTTTAAGTTATAGATTGTTCAAACAAAATTTTCTTTTATTGTTCAAACTAGCTTTTGATGCTGATCTTTAGAATTGAAACATATTCGAAAATTTCCAGTCATGATTTTTAAAGAAAATTTTGATTCTATATGTTGTTTCTTACTTTTGGTTATGTAGGGTAATTTTCACTTTTTATTCATTATAATTTTAAGAAATGTTCTTCATTTAAGATATGTTAACAGAATTCTTAATAAAAATTTTGCATTCTCTAGTTTTACAATAATTTTCAAACAACTCCTTGTTTGGCATTTAATGTAAATGCCATAAATTTTAATTTATGAATTAAGGAAAGTTAAGTGTTTTAACTTTCCATTTTTTCTTGCTGATAAGGTAATTAAGCTCTATACTAAATCAAGAAGTTCCTTAAGAGTTTAAGGAATTTTCCTTAATATTCTTTCAAGATTCTTCATAGTAACATTCTTTGGTCCAATTTTAACAATTTATTTCTGAAAAGAAAAATGAGTTGTTATGTACCTTTTTATGGATAATTCCTTATTCATTCATTTGACTAGATTGACAAATTTAATTTTTTAACTTTCAATAAGCCAATTTAAGTATTATCTCAAATGAAAGGTTAAATTCCAAAAGAATTCCAAATTCATTTAGTTCGAGTGTTATTTTACAATTCCAAATTGTTTCCCATCTATGCCTATTAAATTTAATACATACTCTTGAAATCGATATTCCATTTGCTCGATGGAATGTCATCAATGTTTCTACTTGAGGTTCAATGAGAAACATCTAGGAAGGCATTCTTTCGGTATAGTTTTATCAGTGTCACTAGGTATTATGGAGTCTTTTGTATATCCTTGGGAGGAGTACTCAGAGGATTCTATTATGTCAACGACTAGTAGGTTATCCCTGACCATACCATTTAGTATAGAGGAGAATACACTCGGTGTATCTGCTTCCTTTGTCATCAACTATGTTGGTTGCTTGGATGAAGCACCAATTTTGGATCTAGAAAGCTTGTTGCAGTCTTGGGCCTAGTTAAATTTGGTAAAGGAGTGTTAACATGCCTTTTTTTTTTTCTTTTTCTTTCTACAGTTGTTGTTATTCCTATTTGAACTTCTAGACCCATGCGTTAGTAACCCATACACCTTGGAGCCTGCTGTGCTTCTAAGTTCAGGGGAGTGAAGAACAGATCTCGTCAAACAGGAGATGACAGTAGAGAAGGTGTTGTCAGAGGAGCTGACTAAAGATGTTGGGAGGAGTAGAAAGGAATATGTCAGGTGCCTGAGAAGTTTGAGGGTATGTATCAAACATCCTTGGCGCTAGCTGGTAGAAACTTTTAGCTTCTTGCTTTTAAACCTTCTGGTTGTATTGCCATTGTAAATCTAGGAATTGCTTTTGGAGAGATCTAATCTCTGCTTATTTTTCCAGAGATTGTAAATATGAATCCTTGGCTCGTCTTTAAACTTTGTTGGAGTTCCTTGTTAAGAACATCTAGACGCATTTGGATCTCATAGATTACATTTTGAAGTGTCTGGAGATGGTGGTCAAAATGTTCATTGATGTGGTTGATCTTGTTTTCAATTCTCTAAAGGTTGGCATTTTGTGCAATGGGTTTTGGATTTGCCAATTTCAAACTTCTTCTAATGCCACTGCTTTCTTTTGGTTTCTCTTTTCATCCCTATCGGTAAGGTTAAGGGCTTTCAATATGTGTCTTTTTTTGGTCTCTTTGGTAATCTTGTAATAGAAGAAACTTTGTGTCATGCAGGGTTTTTGGTTGGATCTTACAGACCTAAGAAATCTGTGCCTTCTGTTTTTCTTGTCTTTCTTTTTCAATGTACGCTAGTCCTATTGCATAGCAAGGGTGTGGCTTTTATCTTCTTAGTTTTGGAGAAGGTGGAAGAGTTGGCTCATCTGAAGGAAGAATGTCCTCTTGCACTATTGTTGCCCATGGAGGTGGCGTGTATTTCACCATGTACTGGTTTGTGGTCTTGTCCAAGTGGTGCAACTCAGGAATCTCCATCAAGGAATCTTTTTGTAGAGTGTTTTCTCAGAAGAACATCTGTTTTTGCTTTTATTTTTCTGTCTTTGGTCCGATTGGTTCAAAGCCTGATGATCACAGTCAGTTAATACCCCATGGACAATGTATAGTTGAGGAACCTTTGAAATAATATATCAACTTTCCTTCAGTGTAGAAACTGTGATGATGGGTGTTCATCGAGCGAGACCACAATCATATCTTGGTTGATACATCTAGAACCGCACTGTTTGAGACTTGAATACTGACTCTATCATGAACTAGGTTGGAAAGACAAAAGATGTGACCACTTCTCTATCCATTTCTTCACGTTTGAATTTGGTGGTCACTGTTTTGTCCGGATTAGTGGTGCATGTGGCCTCCATAGACTGGATTGGCTTCGTATTTTGTGAAACTTTTCATAATTTGCAATCCATGAGAAAGGGAGTAGAGAGATCCATCTGTTACCTAGTTACAACTTTAAGAACATGTACACAAGTGACAAGTTTTCTTGTGCATCAAATTTCACGAACAGGATCTCATGTTTGAATGGGATGGAGTTGTCAATCGCATGATCTTTAACTCTGTAAGCCACCAGTAGTGGAGAGTTGCTTCATTTGTGGCACTGACCATTTTTGCTCCAACTATTTGGATCTAAACTTTGAGGCATTTGAGGAGTATTGGATCTTTGAGTGCAATGTAGTTGGGGAAGAAAGGTAGATTGTTCCTGAGTTAAGGGAGGTTTCTATGATACCTCTACAAGCATGCTTATACTTGAGGCACCTTGAGCCTAAAAGGGTTATCCTGACAAAGCTAGTTGTCCTTTCGTGCCATGGTAGCTTAGAGCTAAGCTTAATGCTCCAAAGTGAATGTGAGTTTAGCCATGCTCAACCCATTGCTATAGAAGTCACAAAATGTTCTAATGTACTTACTGGGAGAATGCACTGGTCAATTTTGTTAACTGCATGTATGCCATAGGAGCTTGAGCTTTTGAACAAACTATGAATTTTATAGAAAGCCTAAATAATTTTTAAAAGGATTGGTATGGGTTTAAAAGGGGAAGACGAGAGCCTTCTATTTCGTTAAATTCTGGGATATGAACGATTTTTAACCAATGAAACTAACAAAGAGGAGAAGATGGATGATGTGGAAGTTCACCTAGAATAAGGCGATGAGCCATTGGATGGTGGTGGGAAGAGAATGAGAGGAGATGGTAGGTGATTTCGTGCCTTGACCTTTTCTCAGATGTTTTGGTGAGCTAGCTTATGAAATGGCGGAGTTAGAAAAATTCTTGGGGCCGAAACTAAATTGTATATCTTTTTATAATTTCACCATTTTAATAGTCTATATCATAATTTTATTATTACTAATTTAAAATTTTATAAATTATAAAGGATCTAAATGAAAAACTTTTCCATTTTAAAGGGTCGGAGCCCTGCCAGCCCCTTTGACTCTGCAACTGAGCTTATGGATAGGAGACAGTAGAGTGATACATTGTTCAAGATGTGACGTCCTAGAATATGATTTCTTTTAAGATAACTGGGTAATCAATAAGCTTGAAGTAAGAATTTTCAATTGGCAGATTTTTATTTTTGTTCATCTTGTGGTACTGATCTCTACAATGGAGGTGCCCATTCTGTAAACCCTATACTGATGGTGAGGAAAATGAGAAGGGGTTAAGGCTAAAAGAGAGTTATCATGGTTGAAATTTTTTTGTTGGTTACTCTGCCATCTTAGCTAAATATTAACACTTGATCCTATTTACATTTTGAACTACTGATTTTTTTCAAAATCTGGAAAGTTCATGTCCTCTCACTTTCCTTCCAAAACCAAACAGAATCCAATATAAAAGACACCAAAAAGACGAAAAAACTTACATGAAGAAGATGAACAAAGAGAAGGCAAAACATTTTGAAATATCCCAATTCAACACCCAAAGAAACATTTGTGAAGGGATTATGGATTCCTCTTTCTTTGAAAACACATCATCAAGTGCTGTAGCACCCACTACAGCAAAATTCACACCATTCTCTAAGTTTCTGGTTTACCATTTTCACCTCCAAAATATGGTGGTAAAATGGAAGTCCGAAATCTTCAGCTGCAAAACCATGAAAAAAAAATAAGGAAAAATATAAAGGGAAAAATAAAATCATACAATATAAACATAACCCATTTTAAAGCATGTAAACATACCAATGAAATCCATAATCAAGCGCCCATCAGAGCATCTCCCAGTTGGATAACCAAAGAAGGTTCTTCCATAAGGAGGAAAATCAAAGTGGGAAAGTTTTTTGATTCTGAAAGTGAAAGTTGAAGTAAGTTGCCAGTATCAGTTAAGGAATCACCAAAGCTGAAGATTGATGTAAAGCATCCATTGACATGTGAGATTGTGATGATGGCTATGTTAATGATAAAGCTAATAATTAAATGGTGTTTAAACAAAGAACATGATGAAGAAAAACCCATTTCAGAAAAGTAAAAAAAAAAAAAAAAATGAAATTCAGATCTGTGCCTTGGAGATGCAGCTGGTGAACTTCCACTCTGCATACAATATATTTTTTTAATACTCACCATTGACTTTCCAGATATCGTGTTAGGTAAATGACATGAATTCTCTGTTTTTTTTAAAGTAAATTACACTAACACTCACTCAATTTTAGATTAGTTGACAAAATTATCACTATTTTGAATTAAAATTTGAGTGACTATTTTATCAACTATCCAAAATTGAGTTATTATTAGTATAATTTACCTTTTTCTTTTAATTGGAAAAGCTGTTCATTTACTTCATCTGAGCAAACATCTGTCCCAATAAGTTTCCTTTAGCGTTCCAGCAAAAGTAGACATGATCTCCTTTTCAGTACATCAATGGAGTTTTGAGTTAGACACATTGGGTAGTTGTTATTTTAGCCACCTTTTCCATTTCATCGTCAATACCATCCAAAATGGAGTAACTCAAATTTAAAAGGACTCGAAATGTAATAAACCAAAAATTTCCTGTCATTACTCCTTTTGTCTATTTTCAAATTCATTGTTCCATGGACAACTGGTAATGGTGACTTAATGATGAACTTGAAAGCCTAAAAGAACCCCAGTTGTGCAGGTAAACATTTGACTATGTTTTATGATTGAATAAGAAACTGACATACTACAACGGTAAACAACACCGACCAAAACTGGAAAATCCTATCGTAAAATTTAGGAGTGCATTGAGTTTAATAACTTAAGAGCAAGTTCTTCTTGTTCTGCCAGAGAAATGGATTCGGCATTGATACTCGTCGATCCAGCCTTATCTTCTTCCTTTTCACCGTCATCGCTATCACTATGAAAGTATATTTTCGATCTTTTCCGTTTTCTGTTCGCATCCGGTTCTCCTTCTGAACCTGAAAGATCATCCTCCTCCTCTTCACCATCCTCTTCCTCCCTTTGCCCTTTCTTCAACTTCATCTTCTTCTTGATCCGTTTCTCCCTAAGCCGTTGCCGCTCTAGAAGTTTGTCTTCCTTATCCACCTGCTTCAGCTCTTCCCTCATTTTCTTGTAGAAATCGTTCTTTTTGTCTGCAATGTGGAAACATGAGTTAGAAAAACATCAAGAAGCAGAGATGCATTCAACATCGGCAAAGTACGGAAAACACAGTATTTGATCCTTCTTTATGCCAGGGGATGAACCACTATTATCGGAAGTAGCATGAAATTTTGAATGGCATAAGATGATGTTTAAAACCATTCAAGCTTTTAGTGGGGGAAAGAACTGAATTCGCCCTACGATTACATTTTCGATTTGATACATAAGTAGAAGACAGGAGATCAAGTTAACTAGCAATTTATACATTAATAGTTGCAGAAGAGTAGCCTATAAACTATATTGGGTTGTGAATGTTGAATACGGGTATGTGTCCGACACAGATATATTCAATTTTTCCAAGTTTTTCCATAAATCTGAAGGGTCATACTCTATACCCATCATGTCCAAACATGAGTCAAACATGGGTGCCAGACTCAGGTATTTCAAGAAAAATAAAAAATTGCAGCAACATAGGCCAACAGAAGGGATAATGTATACCTTGGTCAAGCAGTATATCGCCACTCGTCTTGTCAGCCAACATAGCAAGTGGAGCCCGTGTGTTGCCTTCCTCATCAAAGACAACCCTTGTCCCCACAGGCCTATGAACATTGATCTTCAGCTTTTTTTTCTTCAAGACCCGTGTTGCTGACCTGAAAATAAGAAAACCAACTCAAAAACTGATTTCAAGTAATGGACTACAAATAAAACAAATCATTAAGGTAAAACTACCCAGGGGCATACATAATTGACTAATGTAAAACGATCTACCTATTCCCAGAAAAAGAAAAACTAGAATCTGTGCAAGTTACCACGTAACCATGTAAGCTTACGAGCCAAGGCAGCTATATAAAAGAATTTACCATTTAACCTACTAGTACATAAATGAAATTATTTTTTCATTATTGCAAGGCCATCTTATCATTGCTCTGTATGTAAATATATAATTAAGGAGCATACGATATCTCCAATTTCGCTAGTATTTCCTTCAACATCTTGTGCATCATCCTTCAAAAGAAAATCTTTGTCCCCTCTGCTGTCTTTGACATCTTCAACAAGTAGCTCTTCCTTTGGAATAACTGACTCGTTTTCTTCATCATATATTTTTGGTTCAATAAGAGAAGATTTTTCTGACTCAGTTTCTCTTTTCTCTTTTTGATTCAAGAACTTGACTTTGGGGGTCATTGGCAAACCAAGTGATGCTGAATATTCATCAATAGGCAATTTCGTGACATCAAAAACCTCTTTATCTTTTTGAATATAAATAGAACGCAGATACGTGATAAAGGCCCTCTGTGCCAGCTGCTGCATGTCTGGATATTTAACTAGTAAAGCCGACAATAATCCAGAAACTGGTTGTAACCTCTTTGTATTTGCCTGGGAAACCAGTATCATAATAGCAAGATTAACATAAAAGTCAAATATATCAAGATGTGATTCAGAAACGAAAGAATATCATGATTAATCTACCTTAATAAACTGTATAGGTACTTTTGCTGCCTGTAACTTTTCAAGCATCTTCATTTCTGAAGGCGCCAAAATAAAACCGACCTTCCTCCGGAAAGATAACGAGCAGTGCGGCCAACTCGGTGTATATAGGATGCAACATCTTCGGGACAATCTAACTGTTAAGACAAGAAATGAAGCTCATTGAGATAATGAAAAATAAATGCTGCTTCTGTTTTGTTTTTTTATATAGATATTTACCTGCACAACCCAGTCAACAGCCTTGTTAAAATCAAGGCCTCTGGAGGCCACATCGGTTGAGAAGAGAACTGATTGAGACTCGCAGAATTGGGAATATATACCCAGCCTCTTCTCTTGGTTCATCCTTCCATGAAGACATTTCAAGGGTATTCCAGGACGCAGTTTCTTGAAGGCTTCAAAGACAAATTTAACCTACGAAACAACATTTTTCACATTATAGAAACTCCCAAGGATGGCGAAAAAGAAGAAGACAAGCACTAAAAACAGAAAAGCAGTCATAGAATTAGGACTTGGAGCAACAGAGAGTTCTTATCCCCCTAAAATCTACCTATACTAGAATAGGATATAAATTAAAAGTTCCAAATCCAAAAATTAAAATTCCTAAAAGACCTAAATGGGATGTGGGCAGGCAGAGAAGTTGCTTGTTCTCAATACAGTGCTGCTAAATTCTACCAGGATTTGATGAGATTCACATAAAGATATCAAATTCCAACCAAGATAGCCAAACATTTATGGAAATTGCTGATGAAGACCCAACTGAAAATGAAATCACTTGCATTTTGACTCCCAAATATAAATACTTTAAACAGAATATACTAAGTTTACGCAACATAAATAATGCAATATACCTCTTTGCAGCTTGAAAGAAACACAAGGATCTTTGATCTAAGATGTGCCTTTATGAAACTCCACAACATGTCCAACTTTTGTTCAAGAGGAACAATCATAGCAGTTTGCTGCAAGCGACTAGGAGTGGCCGTCACAGCTTTCGTGCACACTGATATACTCTGGATCTTTCAAGCTAAGCCTAGCAAGATCCTGAACAGACTTTGTTTGCGTTGCTGAGAAAAGCAATGTTTGTCTACGCTTTGGTAACTGCGATACAATTGCATTTAAGGTCTTCTTAAAACCAATGTCAAGAATACGATCAGCCTCATCAAGGACCAAAACCTGTTCATAGGCCAGAAGTCACTACCCAAATCAGCAGCTAACAGAGCGGTGGAAAATATCAAACAAAAAAGAGGAAACAAGCCATTAAAAAATTAATAACCAAATTAACTATACATTATGTCAAGTTGTTGACCTGAAGCTGAGAACAATCAAAATTTGGAGTCTCATCCATATGCTGAAGAAGACGTCCAGGAGTACAAACTAGAATATTCAGCTCATTCACCCGTTCTTTCTCACTGTCAACTTCCTTTCGACCACCAATTAGAAGGCCAGCACTAAAATTATGATGCTTCCCAACAGTTTTTAATACATCAAAAAGCTGACCAGCTAGTTCCCTTGTGGGAGATATTATGATGCTGCCTACTCCATCCTCAGGACCCCATCTCTCTCTATGCAGCTTCTCCAGGACCTGACATAACAATTGATTCAGCATTACTATAATATTCAAAAAGGTCAAGAAATACTAACAAAACAACACATAATTAGTTAGTTTTAAGATAATCCTGCATATCACAAAAGCCATCTGTCTTAGTTCATTTTACATCTTCATCTATAGACTTAAATCCACAAATTAAATCCACAAAATAAACGCCATTGTGCTTGCAAGATACTTAGGTTGAACTTGATAAAATTCGAATTCAATTCAGTCATTGCAAAGTTGAACTTACATACTCAATCAAGCCTGAGCTAAGCTTTGAGCTTCAACTTTCAAGTCGGGTTCGAGCTCGAGCTTTGCTCAGCTTGATTACACCCTTCACTTAACACCTAACCAACCAAATGCTACCCCAGCCCTCAAAATAACCTAATAATAATCCCTTCTTTCAAAATCAAAAGTTTTCCTCCAAATTTTCTTTCAAAAAGAAAATTAATATTCATGAATTGATAAAATAAATCAACTTTTAATAAGAAAACCCACTAACCGGAATAACAAAAGCAAGAGTCTTTCCGGACCCAGTTTTAGCGGCACCGAGAATATCTCTTCCACAAAGCGCGTGCGGCAAAGACGCCACCTGTATATCCGTCATCTTCTTAAACCCACCTCCTCCAACCCATTCTTCGTCCTCTTTGATAACGGCAGCTCATAAATTTCCTCGCTCCCGCGTACCTCGAGAATGAAACGGCGCCATTTTCAGGGTCGACAATTCGGCCGATTGGCGACTTGGATTTGAGCGGGTCGAGTGACAAAGGATTGGAACCGGATTCGGGTTTCTGGGATTCTATCCATTCGTTCAGAATCTCTATTTCTTGAAGCTCATTGTTCTTCTGTTGTTTTCGGACAGCTCTCGATTTCAGTCTTCGCATCCTTTCTAAGCTTTGGATTTAAGAAGCAGGGTTTAATAAGAAGAGGAAGAAAGTTCTTCTTCTAGTTTATTTATGTAGGGTTTTACAATGCTTTTGACAGTATGATATAAATTAATGAAAAATTATAATTATTCTAAATATTTAATTTTTATAATTAATAGAATATTAACCAAATTAAAAATAGGATAAATTACAAAAATAGTCAATTTTATTTGGCTTAAATTACATTTAGTCCATTAATTGCTGCTAACGGAGTAAAACTACGATCGGGCCCAATATTATTTTATTTTGAGCAATTTAATTTTTTTCATTTATATTTTTTAACTTACCTTTTTTCTTTATTTTCCATTCTCTTTTTCTTCCCACTCTATTTTTTTCCTTTTTTCATTTCTTTTAACGTAATTTTTCTATATTTTCATTTGTTAAAATTAGTTCCTATACTTTTATTTTTTTGAATGTTTAATTTTTTCAAGTGAGACGAGCTTGTGGACTAGTTTTAACAAATGAAAAACATAACAAAACTATGTTAAAAAAATCAAGAAGGAGGAAAAACATGGAAATTAAATAAAAAAATTAAAAGAACATAAAAAATTAAATTACTCGTAATAAAAAATATGGGGACCAATTATAAAATTTAACCTAAAATTTTCATTTAAAATGATGTTTTAACCTATCACGTCAATTTAATGTTACAACATAATAATGTAAGTGACTAAAAAGTAATATTTCAACTATAAATAATTAAAATGTAACTTAAGGTAAACAAAGAAAACTATTTTGATAATTTATCCTAAAATAAAATTATAAAAACTATAGAATATAAATATAAAACTAATAAAATATACAATTTATTTAAAAACAATGCAAAATAAACCTTTTAAATCCAAATATAATTTTTCTAATTTTATTATTTTATTTATTTTATTAAAATACTATTTTTTTATAGGTGATACTGCTTGATATATTGACAACATCGCTTTATTGTTCAAAATGAACTATTCTTATAGCAAATCCTCTTTTGCCCCATTTTCGTAATTATTTTTCTGCACTATTAATATTAAAGGTTTAATAATAAATTTGGTCACTAATATTTACAAATTTTGTCAAAATAGTCATAATTATATTTTTGAATCTTTTTGGTCTATCAACTTTTTTTTTTTCAATCTGCTTTTCAAACAGATTTAAATAATGATTAGTGTAAATATTTTTTGATCTCTGTCAACTTTAAAATAACTAAATTGGTCTCTCACATAACAAAAATTATAAAAATATCAAAATAATTTTCAAAAATCAAAATAATTTAAAAATTTCAAAATTATATTTTTAAAATATTATAAAATTTCATATATATATATATATATAAGTTAAAATTTTAAAATTTTCTAAAATAATTTGGGATCTAATTAATTATTCAAATTTATCATAATCAAGTATCTTATTTTATTATTATTTTTTTGAAAAATTTTCAAATATATATGGTTTTAAATTTATATACTCTAACATGGAATTAGTTATACTATAACAATATTTTTATTTGACATGTTTAATTTTTTAATTTAAACTCGAACAATTTCTTTGGATTTGACTCAAATTTCATTTCAATTGACTCAATTCGAAAAATTTTTAAATTAAATTAGGATGATAAAATAGGATTCAGAAACTCGATTAACTCGATATTTTTTAAGTCAATTCGATCGAACATTCACCTCTATCTAAGATAACAACGGATGATAAATTGCTCAAGCACTGGCCATCGTTTCCCATGGTGGTTCTCTCTATCTCAAATGTCACTATCCTTTCCTTCCTCTTTCAACTTTTTTTTTCAAACTCAAAATAGGATTTCAAAAAAAGGGGATTGTGTGTTGGGATGGGGAGTTAAATGGGTTAAATTAAATAAATATATTTTTTATATATATTTAAGTAAATATGTCATCTTTTTATATTTATAGGATACGTTATTTTTGGAAAAAAAGTGAAAGGATGTAAATTGGGTTTAGGAGTCTAAAACCAAGACTATGACCCAAAAGTTAGTTGAATCAGACACGGTATGGAAAATCGGGACTGACGGTCCAGCAAGTGGTTCGACCAGACCGATCAGATCATCACTGACCCAGACCGAACCAACAACAGCCGAATCAACTCGTGGTACCGTAAGGGTGTCGCACCTGCATCACCGGACATGGAGGTGCCGACGACTACGACTGCGGCGTTCCAATGGTCGGCAGCAGTTGGTCTTCGATGGTTAACTAGATTATTTTAGAAATTTTTTGGACATATATAATTAATGTTCAAATAATTTGTAATTAAGCTTCACTTTTCGTCTATTAATTACAACATTATTTAGGGTAGGTTTGGATGAGCGATTGAGTGCGGTGCGGGCGTTTATCTTACTTTTTGTCTCACGCTATAGTATCGCTACAGTATCTAATCTCACCGCCACCGTTGTTTTTACACTAACAGCATGTAAACACACCGTCCATCCAAACCCACCCTTAGTTATGAAGTCATTACACCAAAGTGTCATAATTGAGCTCTCCCCATTATATACCATTACGAAAGCTACTTATCAATTGCTTGTCCAGTGACCTTGTGATATGCGTGTGTTACCTCATATAACATTCATAATCTCTTAGGGATAAAATCTATTCTCATAATATGATCTTATTTTACGTTATGGTAACTATTATATATTTCTAAAAAGTTAATTATTAACACAATAATTAAATCATCCATCTTTATACAAATGACCCGTGAACGCGTTACTTTTCTATTTATAATGTAATGCCGATTAGAGGATTGGGTTATGAATATCACTATTGTAAGTAAAGTTATGTCATGCAAAAGTTGTATACCCAACGTACTAGCTTTTCGCTCTATTACCAATTGAACTTAGGCTTTCAATGCATCAAAGTATACACGTCATACACACATAACCCGTCACTTATTTAAGATTAAAGTAAGCTACATTATTAATGTCACAAGTGAATAAATCCATAAACATATATAAGATTTATTCTACTTGGGTCTTACTCAATGTATTGTCAGTTCAAACAGTTACATCTAAATCTCTATCTTTCAAAAGTCACTCGCTCTGATACCCAATAAAACGTATCTCACTATTTAGATTTAATAGACGACATAATAGTCTTTTAATCAACTTGCTCAATCTCAACTAGACTATAGACTATTTAGATTATCTACTAATATAAATTATCTTATCACATTATGATCCAAATACATAATGCAACTTAATATTAGTTAAACGTTAAAGTATGAATGAATTAATATTTGTTTTAATTTTACTTTGCATGTAAAAACTGTTAAGAACATTATATAAAATATATTAATGAGAACGATATTACTACACCGAAGACACTAGGTCCCAATAGTCAATTGACCCCACAGTCTTTCATATGGCTCCATCATTAGTTATTTGATTAACTCGTGACACCAATTCTGTATATAACACCAATTAGCATCATTACTAATGTAATCATATATTAGATATAATGCCTAAAATATCTATAAATCTCTTCACTCGTAAATCGAAAAATAAAACATACTTTAATACGCTCAAATATATATTTTTGGTTTGACGAGCCAACTGAATTAAATCCCGATTCGGATAAAATAAATAAGATATTAATTGACTTTAAAAATGTTTTTCAGCTGTCATTATCAAAAACAGTGTCTGTATTTAAATAAATAACATTTTAATTCTCATTTAAGTAACGCCTAAAATTAGAACATTAGAAGGGAGAAAAACTAAGAAAATTGCCTTTTGTCTCTCCTTTTTGTTTTTCCAATTCCCCTGTGTAATCAAATCAAACCCCACTCCTACTTCAGATCTCTGTTCTTCCATAAATACCAGTTTTTTTTTTTTCTTTAAAATTGAAACAGAAAAGGAAAGGAATAAAGGAGTAGAGATGGGGCTCAAAAACAGAGTAGAAGAAGATAATTGTTCAGTGAATGAAGCTTTGTTGTTTGCCACCATCTCCATCATTGGTCTGCAAGTAGATGTACACTTGAAAGATGGCTCTGTTTACTCTGGAATCTTCCACACTGCTTCTGTTGAGAAGGACTATGGTGCGTTTTTCCTTTATTTTTATTTTTATTTTGAATTTCTTTTCTGGGTTTCTTTTGGCATTACTTCATTTGCCAGAAACGAATTTTGGGTTTTGATTGTTGATTGAATGTATATCGGGGTTTTGTTTTTTTATGATGATTTTGTTTGGAAATTGGATGAGATGTTGAGATCAGATTGGTTTCTGTTTTTTGTGCTGTTTTCTTCTTGCCTATCTGTTTGATTTATAATAAATTTATATATAAAAATATTTTGATTTTTATTGTTATTGTTGTTTTTACTTTTAATAGCGAAGGTTTTAGTTTTAACATAGACAATAAGTAATTGATGAAGGGGTTCAGGGATCAGATTAAGGGATACATTTTTACTTTTTATTAAATATGTATGATTGTGTGTTAAATTCAAGTAATTTATTTATTTTGCTTTTAGTATTGTGAGGAAGTTAAAATGGAAAGTAGAACAAGCAAGGAGGAAACCAAGTGAACACTGTCCTATGTAATATGGCACACTTAGGGTGAGCAAAGCAGTACAAAATGAAGCACTTGAGTGTTCTTTATTTGCTACGTTGGAATATTGAGGATGGTTATTTAATTAATTTGTGTTCCATTAGGTATTGTTCTGAAGAAAGCAAAATTGACTAAACAAGGCAGATGTGCCACCAATGTTGCGAATGGCAGTGTTGTAGAGACGCTTGTAATCCTTGCTGGTGATCTTGTTCAAGTTTTTGCAAAGGTATTAATCACTCCTATATCATTCTGGGGTCAGGGATTTTATTTGGCTAATGCAGAAGTGAATGATCTGTTTTGACATGTATGAATGTTGTGTGTAGGGAGTCCCACTTCCTCTTGATGGCTTTGCTGGAAATATAGCTTGCGGTAATGGAGAAGCTGCTCCTGAAATTCCCCCTTCTTCTGCCAATTCGCTGAATGGGACCAAGAAGTTCAATAAGTCTACCATGGATGAAAGAATAAGTAATACGAAAAGGTAGCATATATTCATATTTATTCTTATTATTTTTGGCTAGCATATATTCATTTTATTTTACCTATCAAAACAGAAATTCAGCTTCCAACGAGAATGGATTTGCTGATGGTTTTATATCCATGGGTGATGGAAAGGAAGATGAAGGTCAAAAGTTGCTAGAGAAACCTATGGGAAATGGAAAAGGAGTTGAATATCACAAAAGAGAGGAGACAAACATTGAGCAGGTAAAATTTTTCCGGCTCAAAACTATCTTTTAGTTAAGCATTTCTTTTTTGGGAAAAAAGTGAAGATGTCAAATACAGATTAGCAAATATTTATTATCTTTTAATCATTACAAAAAGAGTTGCGAAAGGCTAGGCTTTGCTGATGGGCAATAGTTTAATAGGAGGCTTCCACTATTAATACAAAATTTTTGCACTTCCCATGGAAGAAGATCCAATGATGTTGCTTAGTTCATATGATTGGCTGGATCTTTAGATCAAGGAAACTATATAGTAGAATGGCATAAATTCTGTGGTGAAATATTGCCTGAGGGTGATGATTGATCTTTCATCTT
Organism: Gossypium rotundifolium; assembly: GCA_025506655.1. Taxonomy (NCBI): domain Eukaryota; kingdom Viridiplantae; phylum Streptophyta; class Magnoliopsida; order Malvales; family Malvaceae; genus Gossypium; species Gossypium rotundifolium. Next base: position 11,956,993 of record CP106726.1, read on the forward strand.
TTTCTCTTTCAAAAAATTTCATTTTTGTCTCCTTGCAGATAGAAGATGTTTCTGGTGCCACTGTTGCTAGGAGGTATGAAACTGACTTTTCTTTAAGTTTTACACTTGTTGCTCAAGTTCCACACTAAGTTTCACATCATATTGTTGGCCGAAAGAACATGCCTTTTTCGAGTTGAGAGATCTATGTTTAGACATGAACATGCACATGAAAACAACTAGTTTAAGCCAAAGCCTCCTAGATTTTCAAAAGGAAGAAAAAGTGTTTCTATTTAACTTATCTCATTTGTTTTACTTTCACTATAATGTTTTTATGCTAGGAGGACTGAAATTACATTAGCATCTTTTGGATGACATTAAGGAAAGTTCTTAAGGAACATGGTCACTCCCAATATAGAAAATGCTTTATGAAGAATGTGTTCGAGCATAAAAGATATTGCTTCTTTTTTGTTTTACCTAGCTACTTTGCCCTTTCCATCCCAGCTGCCACCATTAGTTCTGGCAACTTTAATTACTCATTTCATTGCTTAAAGAAAAGAAATGAAATATAATGTTTGGAACCCTTTACCTTGTGTTCTGCTGGATATAGGTAACTTGGAACTCATCATATTCATGATAGATTCCTTCAGATGTCATCAAGCATTCTTCAATGTATCTCTTTCAAATTCTTTCATATGTAAAGAAATATCTTTTGGATTCTCAGATTTGTATCAATTTATTTTTTCCGACAGACAGGTTGGAGAGGATAGGTCGCAGCTTTCACAGGATGAAATTGGCCAAAATTTCAAGTTTCATGTTGACAGAAGTGTAAGTAATGAGAGTTTCACTTGTTTTCTTCACATAAGACCTAGAGTTAAAGCTAATACTCAACTCACAAATGAAGTTATTTCTACAGGAGAAGGAAGTTCAACACTCAGTTTCAAGCTGCGAGTCTTCTGCTCTTGATACTCTTAAGCCAGGTTTTGAACTATCTGAATCTCCTCTTAAATAGAAAATCAAATGGCATGCTTTGTCTTAGCTGTGAAAGTTACATTGCATCAATAGCCTATTGACTTGCTGGTAGCTGAGAAGACAATTAAGCTATTTTTGACTGGAACATTTCATGATACTCCAGTGGATGGTGAACTTGACAATCATTGTGAAAGGCCCTCTGCAACAGACATTCACCAAGATGCTGTTTGTTCTGGTGTTTCGATTTCTTCTAATCCTGCCATGAATGTTTCCCCAGAATCATGCCAGAGGTCATTTGCTAATCCGACTGCCATACTTCCTCCACAAAATTCAGAATTAAATAAAAACTCCAAGGTAACTCGGACTTGTAATATCTGTAACTCGGACTCTGGTGTGAGTGTCGGGTAAGGGTCTTGTTAGATTTTTTTAAAATTTTTTTTTCCATATATTTGGAGGATCCGTGGAGGTCATATCCTTATATTCATGTGTTGGACACAAATGTTAGACGAGGTACTTCAAGAAAATGAAGAGTTTGAGCAACATAGCTTTAATATCCTGCAGAGAGAATATTCATGGATCTCTTTAATGAGGTTGTCAATGCTTTAATGTTACACCCGCAGGATGCTAGCCATATGGTTTTATGTTTCATCAAGTAACTAACAGTTTACACTTTGATCAGTCGGTTATTTTAGGCACTAACAATGCAAGTTTTGTAGTAACTAACATAGCACAATTGTCTATGTCTATGAAGATGGTTTCCTACTTAATTTATTTATTTTGTGTCAGGAATTTAAGCTCAACCCCGGAGCAAAAATTTTCTCTCCATCTTTTGTTACTGCCATATCAGTGCCTCCTCCAATAGTACCAACAGTTGCAAATATGTCTTACCTACCAAGCAACTCTCCTATGGTAGCTGTTGCTGGTTCTCAGCCAGAGGTTGGGATGGGCACTTTTGCACCTCGTTCCTCTGCTCCTAAGTTTGTCTCATACGGCAACTTATCGGCTGCAACTGGTGCCAGTGGCTCTCAATTTTCTCAACCTGTATGTATTTTATATACTTTTGTAGTTCATTAATCTTAATGTTGGATTTTTTATTTTTCTCAATTTCTCATTCAAAGTTCTTTCTCAAAGGACTTGAAATTTTTCTTGGCTGCATTCAAAATCTGTCAAGCTAGATATATACATTACAGTTCTTTCTGTTTTAATCCATAAACTATTCACCGATATAATATTTGTTTAGCTTTAAATTGGTCGCTGCTCAATTTCAAGTGCCACAAATTGAATCTTCATATGACCATGTCAACTGTCTACAGAAAGAGAGTTATTAGTATATTCATTGGTGAAGTATTCCTAGTTCCGATTATATTACTAATGTTGTTTTAGTTTCTTTGACTATAGATTGTTGGGCACATGGGGAATAGAACCCAGCCACTTCGATATGCTAGTCAATATCATCCTGTTCAGGCTGCACCTGCATATTTGAACCCAAATTCACAAGCAGTAAGCAAAAGAAGGAACTTTCATCCCTATGTTACTTCCGTCCCTTAAGACGGGCCACAGATTACTAATAATCTTTTGAACGTTGATAAAGTGGTCATTTATGATTTACTAATCACTCTCCAACCGCTCTTTTTTTCTCTAGGTTATGTTTGGTCATATGGGACAACTGATTTGTGTGCCTGTTTCTCATGTAAGATGATCGATCATCAAACTAGTGAAATGACCTTGTTATCATTTAAGCACTTTGACATCAGAGTTTCGAGTACATAGTTGTCAAACAACGAAACGATGTTTTATATATTCATTGCTAAATTTCTGTTTATTTCATATGAAGGACTTGGTTCCAAATGCAGCAGCAATCTCTCCGGAACCCGCACGTCCTCCATTGACTCCGCATCACGTCCAATTTCCGAAACACCAAGGTTTACTTTTCTTTGCTATCAAAAAGTAGAATGCATTCATTGTACACATAACCCAATTATTGAAATCTTGAAATATAGTGCCTTGTTATGTCCTAAAGCACTCTTTGTAATTTGCAGGAAGTGCACCAGACCAAGCATTGCATCTTTGTGTACCTCAACCTTTCATCGCCGGTGGACAGCCGCCATTGGCAGTGCCAAGCCATATTCCATATTTGCAGCCTCCCTTTCCTGTCAATCGTCCCATACAAATCCCAGGATCTAATGGTCTCTTTAGCACAAAGCTTCCCTGAAATTTTGTTATTTTTAGTATTATCCTTTGTGTTATTTCTTTTTTTCCTTTGTTCTGTTTGAAGATAAATAAAAATTTTGACCTATAAAATTTCATATTTTAGGAGCATCCAACTTTAGTCATTTAAAGGGTTATACATTTTGCTTTTGTTTTCTTTTTGAACAGCATATGGCATGAGTCAAGAGTGACATACTGTATTAATTATTAAAAAATGTAGAGAAAAAAAGATTTTTATTAATTATATTATTAAATTGACATTTGAATAATAATTTATTAGTATCATTATGGGATAATAATAAAGTAATATTAATTATGGATAATGATAAGTTAATATTAATTAATATGATTAATTGAATCAAGTTTTCAAAAAAATCCCAATTAAAAATCATAATATATTATTAATTTAATAAAATTATAAAATTATAAAATCATTTAATATAAATGGGTAAATTAAAAATAATAAAAATCCAATTTTTTAATTAAATAAATATAGTTCTCTGGATAATGACTTCATTCATACAATAAAACAAAATCATAATTTCAAATTGCAAGTGAAAATAAAGAAATTAGGATAAAAATCCATCAATTAAGAATTTTTATTTTTATTATTATCTATATTTCTCATATTTTTTAAATCTATAAAATCACTACTATAATATAAAAATATTTATAATTATGGTTTTTGAAAGAAAAATATAATTATGATGTTTCTTGAATATAAAATTCTACCGGATTGATAAAAGAGTTTTCTAGAATCACTTTCACCAATAAAAATATAAGAAAATAGAAACAAACGAGGAAAAGTGATTTATTTGAAATTAAGATTGACCAATAAAAAAATTATAAGAGTGAGTCCAACTGATGTAATAGAAAAGCATATGGTAAATAGAAAATACACATTATAATATCGTAATGTTTTAATAATTATTTCACATTCCTAATTTAATTATATAATAGTTAATATATTATATGTCCTTAAACATGTATGTATTATATAATATGTACTAAATATAATTACGCCTACAAAATAAGATAATATCATAATATTTATTTTAATTATATAAATATTAAAAAATTATTTTAAAATTTATTAATTAAATTGATCAAATAATAAAAGATACTTGCAAATCTAAAATTTTGAAGACTCTATTTTATTGTTCATTTAAGTTTACTAAAAGAAAAAAAATAAGATTCAAGAGAAGTTTATTATTAATTATTTTATTTTATTTTAAAATTATTTTATTCATGTTTATAAATTATTTATTATTAATTAAGGTTGAGGATTACCTATAATGGTTAAAGCATAATTTTAATTGTCAAATATTGTAGGAAGTAAATTTTTATATATTCTGTAGCAGAGTCGAATATCTGAATAACGAATGTAGATACAGATATTTGACGGATAATTATATTTAATTCAGATTCAGATATGGATATTAAAAGTTGGATAATTTAGGAAATTTGCGGGTATCCGACTCGCTGCCATCCCTTTGAATAGATTCAACTTAAAACTCATAATTTGAATCGTTGATTGAGTCTTAGTTCAATCGACATCGACATTACTATTACCATCAGGAATTAATTTTGAAATAAAATATATTAGTACTAACTGTTGATCCTTGAGTTCCCAATGGATTAACTGTTCATTGAAGAGTTTCTAAAAACTAATACAAGGAAACAAAAGGGGGAAAAGGAAAAGAAATAGGAATTGAGATTTTTTCTTTGGAAAGGATCTCATCATCCTATATATGACAACCAAAAGGGTTAATTGAAACATAAACACTTCCATGTTTTTCACTTTTTCACAGGGCTTCCATTATTTGTAATTTCCTCATTAATCCCTGTTATTTGAAATCAGTTCATTTTTTTTTTTATCTTAATATAATTTTTATACAATTTTTAGTAATAGTTTCACAAAATAGAAGGGACCTAAATTGGAAATAATACAGCCTAATCTATTTATTTTATGAATTAGGAATTTTGTCCCTTTCCTTTTATTTTATGAAATTTAATCTGATTTTCATATTTTAAAATTTAAGTCCAATTGTAACACTAATAAATTTATTATGTCAAATTCAAATTAATTACATGATTACCAAATGAGTTTTTTTTTTGAAATGTCTAAACAAACAAATTTAATAGTACAAATAGTTAAACATGAATTTTAAAATTTGAAAACGTAAAAGATTAAATTCTAGAAAATAAAAATATAAAGACTAAATTTTAAATTTTGAAAATATAGGTATTTATAACATATTTTAATCAGGATTCATGGGCAAAGCCGTAGAGGTCTCATATCCCATGCAAGTCAATGTAACCCTTTAGCCTGTTTAAGGGTTGAAGTGGAGTCATAGGTAATTCTAAGCTTTGTATAAAAAAACCCCGTAATTCAGATCAAGCTAGACTAAAGAAAACATGAATTATATAATATCATACATAAACTTAACTCGAACTCGATCTATAAACTCCAACAAAAATGTTTGTTAACCTAATGCCTACAGTCTAATCTCTTTTATGGTAAACAAAATGCAAATTTTTTTATCAGTTCACAACATGTTCAACTATGACTCAACCTCAAATTAGAGATGCCATTGAGTCCCAGTTCAATTTCTTGGAGACTGAAGATTTTGAAGACTCAAACTTACAATTTCTTCACTCCAAGAATTCCTAGGGGAAATGGGTAAAGCCTTGACAATATCAGGTCTACAAGGCCCAATCCTGTTCAATGGCGACTTTATCTTCAGGTTATAAATTCCTAATTGTTGCCAGAACTGGACATTATAAGACAGTATGGTACACAACTCATACTGGAATAGCAGCTTGAAAGAGATTAGTATTGCTTGATCATTGATTTGAATTAATGACTTTTTCTAGTTTGTGTTCTTCCCTCAAAAGAGATTCTTGATTTTAACAACTCCAACTTAGTTACAAATGACAAGTACGGTAAATCATTGATGAAGATTACCGAATGTTCTCCGTGTTCTCACGCAGCCCAGTGGTCAATCATCAGAAGATGCTCCTCGCATAGCACTATTGGTCAGCATCGATAGTAGCCAAGTCTTCGGGTTTTACTTGTTTGTGCAACTGCAAAAGAGGATTCTCAAAGTAAGGTGGGAAGAAATTCTGCAGACATATATATACCTTTAACAAAATGAGTTCATAGTCAATATAACCACGATTCAGTACAATGACATCATTTGGATTTACAACACTATCAATAAATCCCTCAAACTCGAACCAAGACCATAGCCAACTTAATCAACAATGTAACGGTTTTGAATGGACTAGACTACTTTAGACTAAATACATTCTCTTGCCTTTGTCCAATGGCTATAAACCAATGAATGTAACATCAATAATTAGGCCCTAAACAATCAGTATCGATGAATATTTTAGCGCCTTTAAGCAACATATGATGGAGAAACTTACAGCTTCTGCAACAGTAAACCAATGGAAAGAACGCAAGAAGGGATCATCTTTTGAAGGAGGGGTATCATGATTCCAATATGTCAATTTATCAAATTTGGCTTTCATTTCCCAATCGTTTGAGTTTCCTTCAGATACATCACAAGCTTTCCTCTTTCCAGAGTTGCTCTTCACAAGAACAAAGCCTGCAAGAGCAACCAGAAATAGTAAAACCAACAAATTTACATAAAAGAAAACAAAAATGTATGATAGAATCAAATTGGTGCTAACTTCAGTAAACAGACATCCTACAAACCTCCTAGATTTGAGAAGCTTAGCTAGATTAAAGACATGTGGAAACGTAAACAAAAATGGTTTTTTGAACCAAGACAATGAAGAAGAAAAAAAGAGGAAATGGTAAGCTACAACTATATCAAATGTCTGTTAATAAGATTAAATTTAGAGCATGAAGCCTACTGAAACTTCCTAAAACCTAATAATCAAGAGAACACAATATCTTGCACATTGTTTTCGGGATAATATTTTCCCTGTAAACAGAGAAGCATATAAAATTTCCAAACTATTCTTCTTTTCTTAGCCTATTTTTTTCCTCAGATTCAATGGGCTAGAAAACATGTTATCAACAAAATGTTAATAGTTTCAATGTCACAAGCTTAGACCAACAATATTCCTAACACAAAACTACAACTCAGAGTTTCAGTCAACAAACATCAAGGAGAAGAAATCATCTTTCCAACAAAATCAAACTTGCAAAAATCCATTAAACCCCCCATCCAACAAAAAAATACCAGCATATCCATTTGGAAGAGAAATAGTAGTTCCTTGAAGCTTCCTTCCTCTAAAATGCGCTTCCTCTACTGCTAACCCATCAATCTCCATCCCTACATATCATAAAACCCAAAAGGAAAAAGGGGAAAAACCACATCTTTACCTTTGCATGATATTTAATTATAAAACAAAAACAAAAACGAAAACGAAATAAGGAGAAGAAGTTACCTTCAAGTTTGGGTTTGAAGTACTGAGAAACAGTGCAAGGGCCATTGAATTTGATGCAGCATGGAAGATGATGAACCTGACCACTCAGATTTATTTTCTTCTTTACCATTCAGGCTTAGGTTTATGCTTCCTGTTGTTCCTTCTCTTCCTCCATTTCCCTTCTCGATTCAAACCCTAAACCCTAATTCTTTTGCACCTTAAAATTAGACATGTTTGGGATTTTCCCGGTCCTCTGCAGCAGCACCCAATTTTCTTTTTCCCGCACTTTTGACCATCTATTTGGATATTACTTTCTCCATTTACCTACTTCAAAAAAAAAAAAAAAAAAAAAGAGAGACTAATCAAGTTTTTATATTTAATTTATATTTTGAAAAGCTATTTTTCTGAATACATTTTTTTAGCTATTTCAATACCCACCACCCACTAATGTCGAATTTGGCATACATGTCAAATCATCACATTAATTCATGTCATGAATGTTAGGAGCCGATACTATAAAGTATACGATGAGTATTTTAACACAAATGAGTGTCAAGTTTAAAGTTAAACTTAAGGTTTAAGATCGAGAACTTAAGGGTTAGATGTTTAGGGAAGTTTTAGATGATAAAGAAGGGCGAATTGGATTGATACTTACGTGTTAAGTCAGCTTATCGTTATATTATTAACAACAATTAACGGCTTAATAACTAAAATGTTACAACTCGATAACATAAGTGACTAAAACGCAATATTTCAAACATAAATGATTAAAATATAATACGAGATAAATAAAAGTGACCATTTTAATAGTTTACTAAAAAAAAAAGGTTATTGTTCTTTCCATTTAACTTTGAAGTGTTCTGCTTGTGAGTGTAGGTGTGAGTGTTAAAATAAGTGTAAGAGGTAAAGGCGTGGCTCGGATATAAAAAGAGTACCATTTTGGCATTGAAATACTCAGCTTTAAGCCATGGAGGAATCTGCATTCCCTCTTCTCGAGCCTTTGCTTTGTCGCCTCGGAAACATTAGCAATTATCCTTTGGAGAGAGATGGTGAAGAGGAGAGGAAAGAGACCGGGTAAGGAGAGGAGAGGGTTTTATTATTATTTAATATTAATATTAATATAAAATTTAAATGTATTATTATATATATTGAAAATATTTATGTATTATTTTATATTTGTTTGAATTTTCAAAATTATGATTAAATTATGATATTAGTAAATTTTAAGCGGTTTTTTAAAAATTAGAACTAAAATGATATAATATGTAAAAGTTGAGGCTAAACTTATTATTATACTAATTTTTAACTGCCAAGTCAACCTCCCGATAGTGCAATTAAGGAAAATGGATCGAAAAAACAATCTCGATTAGTTGGGTGATCAATTAAAAAATTCATAGTTCGGTGATAAAAAAAAAACAACCCATAATTTGGTGACCAATTTAAAATTTGATAGTTAAGTGACCAAAAAGAAAATGACCTACAATTGAGTAGCCTCTTGTATAGTTATGAAAATATTTACTTAAAAACAAAATACAAAACATTTTTCTCAAAATTTTTAAAATTAAAACCAATATTTGTAAAAATAAAAAATATTTTATTTAAAAACATTTGTTGATTGAGTCATAACTCGATTGACATGAACATTGTTGCCAATACAAGAGGTTGGGAGAGGCTATGGGTAGTTCTAGGCATTATATAAAAAAGAACAAATATGATCAGAACTTATAAAGAGATTATTAAAAAAAAAAAAATCATTTTCCCCTTAAAACCTAGATATCCACCCTTTTCATGCCGAATTTTCTAAAATTTTAATTAAATTGAAATTAAATTTCAAAACTAACCTCAAAACAAATTTTAAGATTAATTGAATTCCAATATTAACTTAATTATGAAATTCTCTTGCAAAATTCGATTCAAGCCCAAAAATTTATAACATTCATCCAACTTGGTCCTCATCTCAGAATTAAAGTTTGATTTCAAAGCCGATTTTACTCAACTTTAAAACAAAAGTTAATTTTGGTTATTGAGGATTGCATACGCGCTCTTCCCAAATGAGAGTTTCAATTTTGTCCTACGCTTGATTCTTTGAGTTACAACCTATTCTCTAAGTAATTATGAGTTTGAGAATAATAGAGAAGATCAATTGGTTGAAATTTTGAAGAGTTGAGACTTCAAATCAAGCACCTTCCCATAGGGGTATCACGACAATGACTATCTCCAATAGGCCTCGATACAGAGGTACTTGTTTGATCAAATTTTTTACTTTAAATATCATGGCAAAAGTTTGGTTTAGAATTTTTTTAGATTTCGCTGCACCAGCTCAGACATGTTTTTTAAACAATTTTCTAACAATAAATACATCGGCTTTTCAAATGATGAAATTGTGACTACCAACTAGTTTGATCGATAATTGCGATGCTAGATTAAATTGCACAACTGCATTGCTATTGATAATGGCGATGTTGTTAGCATAGAAAATTGTGGTAAGATGAGATGAAAAAAAAAATATATTCCGTAAATCTATTCGAAGAAGCTTATAAAGCTCTAATACCATAAAGAGAATGAATAAAAGATATAAACGAAGGCTTAAAAATTTATCCATATAACCAACAAATGGTTGGAAGAAATAGAAACGGATTTCTTCTCTATGTATTTAGAGTGAGTTTAAATCTTAAAATTATTATTATTGAGATTTATCTGAATATCACCTCTGATTCAAGCAGGATTAGCCTCAGGCAGTAAAACGTACGAGGACCTATGCTACCAAAAAATATTTATGTAATAGCAAGGTGTATCCACAAAGGTCCAACAAAATGACAAAATATTCCAAAAACCTAAAATTATAAAGAGGTGGGTAACAGATATAACTGCCGACACATTTTCTATTACTTTATTTTAATATGACTCATATATTTAGCATTGAATATAGATTAGATCAATAAGTTTGGTCAAGCTTTAGTCCTCCTTTAATAGTTGCCACATGATTCATTGACAAAAAGAAAAATAAAGTAATAATTATTTAAGCTTATCATGAGTTAGGTCAAGCTATAAACAGGGGTAAGTAAAATTCGATTCGATTCGAAAAATTCGATAAAAATTTTAAATTTTGAATTAAATAGTTCGAGTTATTTGAGTTAATCGAGTTATTCGGATCAACTCGAATAAAAAATTAAGTTTTTCGGTTTAACTCGAATATGAATTACACGATTCGAGTTATCCGAAAATCCGAATAAGAAAAGACAAAACTATGTCGTTTTGATAAATGTTTACTTTTTTAAAAGTTAAAATTCAAAATAATTAAGTTAAAAGGCAAAATTACGTCGTTTTGATAAATGTTTACCCATTAAGTTAAGATGTAAAATCATTATATTGTTCATGTAGTTAAATAATCTTGTACTTCGTCTACTAGTTAAATAATCGGTCCATCTAATCGCAACATTAAGTATAAATAATAGGATTCGTTAACTCGACTCGATTCAATTCGATTAGAAAAAATTCAAATTGAGTTCAGTTACTAAAACAGGATTTGTTAACTCGACTAACTCAAAAATTTTTGACTCGATTCGATTCGACTCGATCGAATACTCACCCTAATTACGCTTAATTTCAAAAATTTTAAATTTAAACTCAAATTCACTCAATTCGATAACTTATATAACTATTTATAAATAATAAAATATTAAAAAATAATTTTTAAACTTAAATAACTTGAAATTAAACATATTTATAAGTAAAAAATTTTAATCAGACGATAATTTTATTATTATTTTCAATCCCCAATAATGTTGTAGTCATCATGAGGTCATGGGTCTTCATTACCTAAATAAAAATGGAAAGATAGTAGATTTTGATTTGTTCAAGATTTATTTTTTTGGGTTATATTATTAATTTTGGTTTTGTCCTATCTATCTGTAGCTTCACTTTTGTGAGGTCTTTGTCACAATTTTTGGTGGTTGCATGACTAAATCAACAACTTTCATGACTCAGCATTCAATAATTTTTATTTAAAAATACAAAATTAACTATCAAAACTAAAATAACGAAAATTTACTCCTCAGTAGAGGTAAAATATAAAATTATCCATCAAAACTAAACTAACGAAAATTTACTCCTCAGTTTCGTCCTGAGTATATATAATAGTTAATTGAGTTTTAATTTAATTATTTTATAGGACAAAAAAAAAAAAGGCATGTGTGATGACTGAATCGCTTAAGACATTTTTTATATAGATAATTAACGAAATTATAAACGTTGATGTAACAAATTATGTAAAAAAAGTATAAAAATTAAATTTTAAATTTGAACATCATATAGGGATCAAAATTGAAATTTCACCATTTCATGTAATCTAATTAAATAAAGGGACTAGATTGATATTTAAATATATAGGGATTACCTTTTATGTAATTAAATGAATATTTTAATAATTTATTGTAATTACACAAAAAATATTATGAAAGGTGTTATAATTTATTTATAAGTTAATAAAAATGGTGTTATTATGCAATTATATAAATACTATACAAATTATACTAATTGGATAATATTTTGTAGGTAAAAGTATCGGAAAGTTTATTAGTAGGAATCGATTACTTTTGACCCAATTTATTAAAAATCGAAGAAATTAATCATTATATATTAGATCAAAGAGCAAATCAAAATTTTCTGGTGAAAATTCCATTAAATTCTACAGTTAAAAATCGACGAATCGACGGAATATGTAGATAATTATACGTGACTTGTCATGTATACCTCATCTTGACATATATAAACTAGATTTAATATCAAAATTGATGAGATTTTCATTAGAAATAGCAGTTTGTTATTTGATTTAACATATAATTTATTTATAATTTTAGTAAAAACAAAATATAAATTGATTCCTAATATAAGATCTCCTTAGAAATTTTATATGTTTAGTTATATGAGAAAAGAGTATTTATAAAAGGAAGAAAGATTGCATAAAATTGTGATTTTATCTTATTTTTATAAGTTTTATTCGTTTCTAATATGATAATAACAAATCATATTTTTACTTTTAATTTTTAGTATTTTTAGTTAAATTTAATTTTTTCAGAAAAAATAAAAAAAAAAAAGAATTGATTTGTCATCTTAAATAATCATAAGCTTTTTAGTAAAAGAAAAGGACCTCTTTTAATTCTATACAAACAAAAACACCATGTTCTTTCTATATACAAACTGATCAAAAAACCCATAGAATTTTTCTTCTTTACTCTCTACTTTCTATCACTTTCCTGAGAAAATCAATTAAACCATATGCCATACAAGAATTCCCCCCAACGCCCAATAGAAAGAACAAAATTCTGGGTTTCATTTTTTTTTCTTCATGATCAGTTCAATTCACCTCAGGAATGCTTTGTAGTGCAGGCCTCCATGACCGTTGATTTGTTTCATCAAATTGATTACTAACATTAATCAACTGTGCTAAAACCTGTTGTACTGATAACTCCTTTACATCAACCCTACCTAATAATTCCTCCAACTGCTTCTTCGTTATCTTCACTTTAACTTCATGAACAGTTGGAGTCGAGGATGTTGTAATAAAACCATCTTTTTGACGATGATCTCCTACAATACCCTTTTCTTTCGTTTTAATGTCGGAAAACCCGTCGTCGTCGCCGTAGTCAGCCGCCGTTGTTCCCCAGTCCTCGCCGGCCCATTGTGTTGATGATTGATGCCGTAAACAATTACCCATTAAATTTTTTTAAAAATGAAAATAGGTGAGAGAGAGAGGGCAAGTACTTAAATACTAAAAAGGGATGGGCTATATATAGGGAAAGCGGTGAAAGAGTCAAACCTAAAATGATACCAAGTACGATGACATGTCATCCGACGTGGCTGATTTTCAATGGCTGACCTTCTCACCAACTCAATATCTGCATGTGATTAACACCTTTATTAGGTTAATCATTGTGGGTTAAGTCGCCTTCAATATGGCTCGGCTTGGCTTCCCTTGGCTTGGCCTTTTCAATTTTGTGTTCCCGTAATAATATCAATCGAATTAAAGTTTAATCGATAATTTTTTATTTTTATTATATAAAGTAGAAGTAATTATTGAAAAGAATTACGAAATGAGATTTTATTGTGTCCTTATTCATTAGAAAAATTACGAAATATAGTTGGCTTTATAAAACTTTTGCATTTACGATTTATATTTATTTAGTTAGCATTAATTTATTTTTAAAAAATATTTTTAAAATTAAAATTTTAAAATATTATATTAAATAAAAATAGGAGCCAAGCCATATTAGCTAGGATGAAGCCGAAATGTTGCAAGTGTGAACGCGGTTAAGCGTGGAATCTATTAAGTGTGAACGCAAATTAGAGAACGGAATCTAACAAAGATGCCATCTTGCTACTCCACGTGATATGTTGTGCTGCCTTGCAGTACTTACTTTCTTTTATTTTTAAATTTTTAATAAATAATAATAAATATATATATTCTTGTTAGCTAAGCACTTTCATTATTCCTTAATTATTGACCAAAAATTTAAAAATTATAAAAACTTCATAAAAATTATATGTACTTATGGATTATCAGGTACATTCTTGACATTTTAGAGCTCTAGACTAAACAATGATGCTAAAAATGTAATATTTACTGTGAAAATTAAAAATTCTAGGCATTTAATTAATTAATTTTTGTTTGAAAACTTTTTTTCTAAATAAAAAGCTGAAAAAATATTTTGCTACACTACCTGTTTCACTCCATAATAGATGTATAATATTAAAATCAATATTACTTTTATGGATGTTAGATTTATTCATCTCTGTCTCACCCCACTCTACAATTCAATAGAAATTTTATTACTTATATTTAATATTTTTATAAATAAAAAATATTTAAATATAATTCTTTTAAAATATTTAAACATAAAGTATATAAATTTTTCCATGACATATTATTATATTTTTACCATTTTATAATTATATATATAAGAATAAAATGATGATTTTAAATAACAGATATGATAATAATATTATAATTTTTTATACTCACTATAAACAAAATTCACCCACTTTACTCTACATTTTCTTTAAAAAAATCTACTTTATTCAAAATAAATCGATTTAAAATTTACCAAACTAAATTTAACTTAAATATATTAATTCATAAATAAAACTATTTTTAAAAAAATTTGATGGGTACACCAATGTAGAAAATTAGAACCCATACGAATGAAATTAGCTAAAATAAAGGAGAGTCCTCTTCCCCCACAAATCCCCAAAAAAGGTTGGTGAAAGTCTCTAAGTTGGCCCCTAACCCCACAAATCCCAATGCTATAATCCAAAAATCACACTCACCAAACCAAAAAAAAAAAGTCTTAAAATCCTATTTTCGAGACAAAGTGCCTTCTAAGCATGGTGGTAATTAGATGATGTTAAGGTGTTCCTATCGTTTGATTATGCTGATAACCTTTCATCTACGTTTATCCTCAATTCGGTATCATATTAGAGTCAGGGTGAAATCGGGATAATTTTTGAGGGAGTGGATAAAATTTTAATTTTTATAATTTATATATTTTAATTTGTAAAGATTAACTTTAGAAGGGCCAAAATATAATTTTACCTTTACTAATTTAAAATTTTTAAAAATTTTAAAGCCTAAATAAAAATTTTATCTTTTAAGAGGGCTGAGCCCATGTCAACCCCCTAGCTTCTCCCCGATTATAATATCGTTATAATATTTAATTTTATTATTATTATTATTTTTACATTAATTATAAATAAATACACCGTCAATCTAAAAAATCTTGATCTAAATTTTTCTACTTCATTTTGTTGAAACAATGTTGGATGGGTTCATTACTGTTTTGTTTAGGCTCCTCTCCCTTGACTGATCACTTTTTCCAAGTGACAGTTCCTGTTCATCCTAATAATAATACTGATCCTTGCCGAGCCAAAATAGAAAAAAATATTTTGTATATTTTTGTTATTTTTATATTTTTAATGAGTTATAATTATATTTTAAAATAATCTATATTTATATAAATAAGAATAAAATCAAAATATAATTTTATCATTATATTAATATATAGTTTCATAAATTTTGAAAGGTCTTAGAGCTAGTTTGGCAATGCTTTTGAAAAGTACATTTGAAAAATTTGAGTGTTTGATATTATTGTCAAAAGACTTTTGAGAAATAAAATGTCCATTTTAGACATTATATTATAAAATAATAAATATGTATTAAAATAATGTTCAAATTAATTAATATTATGATATTTTAGCAAAAATATAAAAATAATTTATTATAACTTATTTTAATATTTTAATATATAATATTAATTTTAAATATATAATCTAAAATGAATTTTAATGTCTGAAACATGGAAAAAAGAAGAAGAGAACAAATAAGGTTAAAAAATAATATCAACCTCAAAAGTATTTTGGCTTAAAAAAAACTAAATTTCTGCTTTTTCATATAAGAAAAAGACTTTTCTTAAGTTGAAAAACTTTTACTTTTTACCTCTGTTCTTTATTACTTTTTATATAAAAGCACTTTTTTCCTTAAAAGCTCATCTAAAAATCAATGCCGAACGTAGCCTTAATCATTTGAGGGGGAAACCACTGCTTACCCCTTTGCTTTTGTCTTTTGATAGTGTCACGATCATAAAGATATTAATGATATGTGAAAATAGAATCAAAATAAAAATTTTATAAACCCAATTACAATAAATAAAAAAATTTATCAATTGTAGGATAATGTGAGTTCGAGTACACTGAAGTACATTATTCTCCTATCTATAAGTAATTTTAGACATTATATTAAAAAAATGGATATAATCAAAACTTATAATATAATTATTAAAAAAAGTCTCATCGAATTATTATATATATATATATTAAAGTTAGATATTTTTGTTGATATATATGGAGTCTAAAATTAGTAAAATGGAGTGGGGGCAGTGTAGCACTTTAGTAGTGGCGATCAATTTGCATGGTGGTGATGAAATTTGCCTATAGTGCTTTTAAAAGTAACCATCGCAAAGGCCATCGTCCTCTTTGTCTCGTCTCAGTGGACAGTGGTCACAATAATAGTTCCAAGTAGGGATATGTTTATCTTCATCATTTTGAACAATACAAGAAAAATTTGAGGGAAAAAGAGAGAGTCAAAGATAAACATTATTAAATTTTTGATTTTTTTATATTCGTCTTAAGGTTCATGTTTAAATTCGTAATTATAAGTTATTATCATATCTGTTCTTTTTGATATAATGCTTAAAACAATTTATAGTCTCTTCCCAACCCTTAAATAGGAAGATAATATGCTTCAGCGCACTCGAACACACACCCTCCAACATTGGTAATATAATATTCATACCAGTCGAGTTAAGACTCAATCGATAATTTAATTTATATTTTTAATATTAAAAAATTGATGATGAAATGATGATTTCACCTTCTGAATTAATTAATCATCTCACCACAATTCTTTTAATTAATTACATTTCAATTGACTAAAGAAAAATACTTAGCCCTTTGTCGGCAAAATTATAGCTAAAGCCACGTACAAGAAATCATGGTCTTTTCATGGAAAGTTTTGCCTTCTTTTTGTTTTTCATTTTAATTTTAGTCTCAATTTTTCCATGGTAGGTGGACGATTGATGTATCAATTGCGGTTTATATATTAAGTTATTTGATTAAATTAGTATCGTGAATCAACTGACTGACGAGATTAAAAATATTAATGAGGAGGATCAGAGTATTTAAATAAAATAAACATGTTTAAAGTAGGCTCGATCTACTTTTAATAAAGTATTTAAAATCGGGATGATGGGTTAGATCTAATTTCAACAAAATATTTTTAAATTCGAGATAACCTTAATTAACGAGGTTAGAAATGTTGATGAGGAGGTCGGAGTATTTAAATAAAACAAACATCGTTAAAGTAAGTTCGATGACATTTCAATCTACATTTATGGGTAATCCACACAAATGTGTAATGTGTTTAAAATTCATCCAAATTGGAATTAAATCTAATAGTTTGCTTTTAAAATCCAAATTTTTAATACATATAAAATTAACTTAATAAATTTGGGTTTAATTTAAAAATTCATATATTTTATTTTTAAAGATATAAGCACCACCACAAATATAAATAATACACAACGGAAAAACTATTATTAGAATTAATCACTTCAAAGCACACTACATGTTGATAACAAAATATCACTTAAATTAAAATAAATTTAGAGAGAGTCCACACATGATTTACAAAGAATGAGATGAAAAAAGATTGTATAAAATTGTGATTCCGTGTTATCTCTGTCCCTTTTCGATATGTGAATGACAAATCAGATTTTTTTTCTCTTGATTTTCAGTTTTTTCCTCCTGAAAATGCTAAAAATCAAGAAGAAAAATCTGATTTGTCATTCTTCTATTGAAAATAAACTAGGATGATATGGAATCACAATTTCATGTCAAAATAGAGATGACGTGAAATCATAGTTTCATACCGTCCCTTCTTTTTAGAATTTTCCTAAAATCTGGGATACAAACTTTCAATAATGAAGCTTTGACCAATTCAATAAAAGAATAGTTTAATAAAAAATATAATCCATGTTTGTTATATTCACCAATCACCATATTTTTACATGTATGAAAAGAATATAATATAGTTTTCGTTTTCTATTGTTCAGTCAAAATAGTTCACTTTGCAAAGAACCTAATAAAATAATATTTAGAGAATTTGACCCCAAAAAAATACCTTTCTCGGCCTTTTCGCTAAGATCAAGATCATCATTGTACGCACGCTTTCGATGAATATTTCAAACAAATTGTATTTAACATTATATATAAAAAAAAGAAAGGAGAGGTTTACTTAATATATTTATATAACATTTTACGGATAAAAGTATCATCAAGATATTTGTATTAAGAGTTAGATTATATTTTATTAAAAAATAGGTAAATTAATCTTTTACGTTAGATTAAAAAGTAAATTGATCTTTCATTAATTTTTAGTTTTTAAAATTAGTCCTTATAAGTTAATATGAGGTATCGTGATTAGTTTGTTCGTTGATTTAATGTATAATGATTAATTTACTCTTTCAACAAAATATAATCGAACTTTTAGCATAGAAGTTCTATAGTTTTTTATTATTATATGTTTTTGGGTGTAAATGTGATCTATATAGATTACTATTTGTGATTGCACATCATAGGGTTTTGGTTGAGGTAAAAGATAAATTGAAGTGTTCAATTAGATTAAGAAATGGTTGAAAATTGTCGGAGAAGCTGTTGTTGCTTGTTTCATGTACTATTATAATGAACTTGTTTTTCTGCTTGGGCAATCGTTTTGGGCCCTTTACAGGTTTCGGTTGAGTTGAGCGTGGTCCATTCGATTATGACATATTTGAAAAATAAATTGTATCATGGGTTGACTAAGAGATCTTAGTCTCCCAATTGACTTTCTTGAGGTGGTTTGATAAGCATGGAAGTCTTATTATTTCTTCATATTTTGACCTATAAAATTAATTAAGATTTTAATTATTATAAATTTTAATTAAAATTTTTTTTTTTTAAAAAATTTGGTAAATAAGTAATACTAAATTAAAAATTTAGAAAAAGTTTTTAATTAAATATTAAATAATTTTTAAAAAAAATTTCATATTATTATTATAATAAAATTTTAAATAAAATTTATTATGGATAATATAATAATAAAATCAATTATTTAATTGTAATAATTTTATAAAATCACCAATAAAATTTCAAATATATTTTAAATTTATAAATTATAAAATTATAAACAATTTAAATTTTAAATTTTTTTTAAAATTATTATTTTTTAAATTAAAAAATCCATTAAAATTTTATATTTGAATATCATTCCTTTAAAATAAAATACGGAAAAATTTTTAAATTCCAATAAAAAAAATAGATAACCAAATTGAATTTTTTAAAATTAATTATATAAATTATAAATATTAATTATTAATTAAAAATAATTATAATAAAAAAGATTTTATAATAGTATTTTTAATTAAAATTTACCATTAATTAATAATTTTTAAAATTATATTAATAAATTTAAAAATGAAATATAAATATTATAAATTAAATTGAAATTAAAAATTATAATATAAAAATAATTAAAAATATTAAAAAATATTTAAATATTTTATTTTTAATAAATTTATTTAAAATTTTAATTAAATTTATATATTTAATTAAATTTAAAATTAAATTTAAAATATTTAAATAATTTTAAATTTATATTTATTTAATTTATTTAATTATATTAATAATGATTAAATTTTAATTAAAATTGGGAAATAAAATATTTGAAATGATAATAAATCTAACTTAGTTATAAAAAATAAATAATTACAAGAATTTATTATTAAATTATTTTATTTTATATTTTATTTTATTAAATTAAAATATAATTTAATTAGTAAGAAAAATATTTAAAATTTTTTTAAAAATTAAATAATTTTTTATTAAAAGGTTAATTCATAAAAGTTTTCAAATCAGGCAAATTAAAGAATATAAATTAATTTGAAGATATTTTTATAATTTGAAAATTAAAGTTATTGAACCATAAATTAAATATAAAATTCATTATTTAATAATTTCTTTTATTGTAAATTAATCGAATCCATTATTTAATTTAATTTTTAAATAAAATTATTTATTCAATTTATTATATACAAATAGTTTAATAATTAAAAAATTTAATTAATATTAAAATAAAAAATTTACAAATTAATTTTAATTTAGAAAATATAAATAATAATTTTAAATATATTAATTAATAAATTTAAAAATTATTTTTTAAAATTTTAACAAAATTTAATTAGTAATTAAACATAATTTTAAATTAAAACGTAAATTTTAAATAAATTTTAAGACAATTTTAAATTTTCAAAAAATAAAATTAAATTCAGAAAAAGTTTATTCTAATTTATTATTATTTAGAACCCTTTTTTTATGTTATGATAATATTTTAATATTTTATTAATTAACTAATTAAACCAATTAAAATTTATAATTAATAATTTTTTAAAGCTTAATACAGAATTTAAATACAAATTTAAATGGAATTTATTTAGTAAAATTAAATTTTCTAAATACAAAAATAAGATAAATTTATATTTTGAAAATTTGAATTAATACTATTTTAAAGGATTCAGGTGGCCTTGAATAAGGTTCCAATCCCTGCAAGCGTACCCTTTATTTAGTTAAACCTTAATTTCAGACTTGAAATCAATGCCTAATCATAGGTAGCACTAAAATGATTATTTTTAATAATGGAATTATTAATAAAAATTTTAAAATTCTCTAAATTTTATTTAACAAAATTTTACAAAACAGTTCAATGATCAGATTTCAATTAAATAATCGCCAAATCAAGGGAACATAGAAATCAAATAAATTTTTAAGATCTATTTGTAAAGCTCAATCTTGTTACCAAGGTATAACCAAAAGGACTCAATATTTGGTTAATCAACATTTAATTTTCAAAATTTGGAATTATAACATAAACCCTTAATGGAAACGAAAATATATTTTTGAATATTGAATTTAATTTAACTTTTTATTTAGTTTTATCTTCAAAAACATTTTCCCAGGCTAAAAATAAGTCAAACCAAATAGTAAAACAATTCATAAAAAATTTTAGGTTTGCCAATTGAACATTCATCTACAAACATTTAGACAAAGAACTTTAATTTATGTAATAATAAACAAATTTTTACCAATGAAATTTTTTGAAATTAATAACAATATTCAAAGTCTATAAAAAATTGACAAGAAATTAAATTTAAAAACTAATAAATAAAAGAACCAAATAAATTTTAAAATTGTAACAAAATTTAATAAGATTATTAACAGTAATTCTTACCTAAACATGAAGGTTATAACCTTAAAATTGAAATCAATAATTTAGAGCAGACAAACAAAACCGTAAAATAGCACAACAATAATTGAAAACATTAACCTCAACAAAAACAAAATTTAAAACTCATTCTTGAACTTCTTTAACAAAACATATCCAATGTACAAATTTTTATTCCCAAAAAAACAAAATTTTTACATTCAAACTTTATTTCAACATCCAAAACAAACCAAAAGGAGAAGAATTATCCAAAACAAATTTTGAAGACAAAATGAACATAAATTTACCATAAAATTCCTAAGAATCAGTTTGAAGCTTTCCATTCACATGGACTGTCAATGTTTTATCCACTAAAAAAAATTTAAAAAACCAAACAATTCTTTTTATTAAAAAAGCTATGTTTAAACCTAAATAAGGAAACAATTTTCTTTGAATTTATTTGGATAATATTTCCATTATTGATTAAAAAAAAAATTATATCATTTTTTCCTAATTTTATTTAAACTTTTCCAATTTTTTCTTAATTCAAACCACTATCTTTCACAATAAATTTTCAGTCCATGAGGAATCTCCAACAAATTTCTTGCAAGCACTATTTAACTATAAACAAATCGTTAATTTAAAAAAAAAGGATTTAAGAAGTTTTAATTAATTGATTTTAAACTAATTTTAATTCATTATAACAAAGACTTACCCATTTAAAACAAGATTTTATAAGAGCTGAATTTACGTTATAAAATTGTTTGTTATGTTAGTAAAAATTAAGTTATTATGTTGTTTGATAATAATAAATTTTGATTTTGAAATAATACTTATTTCACAATTTAATCTTATTAATATAATGTTTTATATTATTTTGGATAATATAGAATTAATAAGTGTTAGATAAGTGGTAAGACATATTGACTTCTAAGAAAAGAACAATGTTTGAATCTAGTGGCGAATCTAGAGGGGTGGCATGGGCACCGACTCCTTAAAATGTAAAATTAAGCCCTTAAATTTTTAAAAATTTTAAAATAATAAAGGTAAAATTGTACTTTGGCCTCCTAAAATTATAAAAATTTGATTTAATTCTTTAAAATTATAAAATATAAACTATAAAAAATTAAAATTTCTTTCAACCCTAAAAATTGTTCGCTTCACCCTATTCGAATCTTGAAGACAACATTGTTAAAAAGGCAGAGTGAACCCTAACATGGACCGTAAAATGGATATGAAAAATTATCGTTATATATTTTATATAAGTTTCAAAAGGAGAATAATTTTATATCTAATAATAATATTATAAAAAGAACATGTATATCCAATATCTTTGTGGGTTAATATTTGGTATATTGATAATATATAATTCTATACATTATCGAAAATTAGATGATATCCCATTATTAGAAATAAGATTAATTATCTAATCCATTAATGATGCATAGAATTAAATATAACCCTACAATTGTACATTCAATATAAATGAGGCTGGTAACTTTATATCAAAATTAACTTTTTACAAAAATTAAAAGCATTTAAATTTATTTTCTTATATGGACATTGTTGTCAATGCAGGAGGACATGGGTTTGAGTGAGTTGAAACGTATTATCCTCCTATTTATGGGTTGATGACAGACTATGGATAGTTTTAAGCATTGTTCTAAAAAAACTCGGATATGGTGAACTTATAACAGATTGTTAAATATATATTATACTGAGTTTGAAAAGTGAATTTGGAAGTAAAAGTTCATTATTTAACATTATTATTTTTATCAAAAGGATCTTTTACTTAAACGGGGCCTTAGTTGTGAAGCCAAGTTTGAAGCACTTGAATACTAACTTTACAAGAATTTCCAATTTGACTAACCTTTGCTATTTAGTGAGAAGTTAAAATGTTAGATAATTTGTTGAAGAATCATTACTTCATTGGAGCATTAAAGTGGGAAATTGAGTGATTGTTGTTATAGGAATTTATTATTCATGTGAAATAAAAAAGTTTCGACTCTTTTCCAGAAAGAAAGATGTCGATACGACAGAAAGTATAGTATACCGCCCAAATCTCCTAGGTTTAAGCATCAACTTGTTGTACTCAATCTCCTCTTATAGAACATGATCTAGGGTTATGTCGACCAATATAGGAATATCCAGTTAATCAATCGGATGAAGCTCGAAGAGCTTACTTTAGAGTAGGACCATCTCAAATTCATCTCTCTATCTATCCATATTCACTAGAAAAGCATCCTAGGCATTTTCAAATCTTGGTTTACTGAATTTTCTTATTAGCTTGAGCATTCTCCAAATAAGGATGCTGCAATTGTTTATCATGTTTCCTTTTTAAGATGAAATTCGGGCAACCTGGTTGAGACGTATTCACTATTAAAAGGTTTAGAAGTTGAAAAAAATTCCAGGCTAGGGTATCTTCCTCTATGCAGATAGTGAGTTGTCTTTACAAGGCTGGTGTGACTTAGATCGGGTCACGTGTCCCATCACTCGACGGTCTCTAACTGGTTGGCATCGCCTATCTCTTAGAAAACTAAGAAGCAACACATTATCTCTCATCTGTTACTGGCGAATTGAAATTGTTAAAGGCTATGCTGCTCAATCTCAGGGTGCATCACCCTAAAGTTATTCCTTTGTTTTGTGATAGTCAGTCTGCTCTACATATTACTCGTAATCCCATTAATCACGAACGTACAAAGCATATTGAGGTGGATTGTCATTTATTAGGGATGCAATTTAGAGAGTATTATTTCTCCTTCATATGTGTATACTACAGATCAGCTAACAGATATATTTACAAAGGCTTGGGGAAGGAAACAATTTGATTATTGTCTTAACAAGTTGAGCATTTACGATTTGCATGACCCAACTTGAGGGGGTTATTACAAAAAAATTAGTATGCAATATTATGAGATAATTTATTTAAGGGAGTAGTTTTCTATATTAAAGGAAGTAGTGGGCGAATAGGAGTAGTTCTCCTATTTCGTTTCTAAGTACGATGACATGTATGTATATTTTCTTATGTTGATGAATGATATTTGTGATTTTACCCTACTATTGTCCGTATTTGATAACCACATTTTATGATTGATAATTTTTTTGACAATAACATATAGTCGCTGCATAATGTAATATACAACCAATTAAAATATAGTTGCAAAATAATAATTTTCAACCAATTTACGTGATAACGAAATGTTATGGTTGTTAGAACAATTTTTTTATAAATGACATTTAGTTGGTTGTATATATAGTTATGTAATATAATACACAACCAACTAAGATATCGCTATAAAATAATATTTATCAACCATTATAGTATTGTTACGTAAAAGAATTAGCATCTAAATTTACATTGTTCCGATATCTATTTTATAATCAATATATTGTTGTTATTTTAATAGTTTTGTAATTAAAATATTTTTTAGGTTAAAGATACGTAACCAATTTTATTGTAACTAAAACATTTTTAGACACATAAATTAAGTCATTGCAATATATATAATTAAAATGATTTTCAATTTGCAATGGCGTTGTATGTACTTTCGACAACAGAGGTATACACAACCTTGTAATGACATTTTGTCGGTTACAATAAAATTTTAGCAACAATGATACAACATTTAGTAATGACTTTTAGCCTTAGTAATTCCTATTTTCTTGTAGTGTTGATCAAACTGCTAAAAATTGCATCCTAGCTCGTCATCATTAGACCAACAAATGATGAACTTCGGTCAACTTGGAAAGCAATGCCAAGAGACCCAAAATGCCTGTCTCAAATAGCTTATTCTTTGTTGGATTCCAATTTTAAAAATACCATAATTATGTTCTATCGTAATAAAATCCTTCGAGAACAGTTACCAATAGATTTAGCGACAGCCTTACCTAGGCAAATCTCATATATACTTCAGAACAAGACTAACGTCTAAACCACCTCAACTTTCGGAGAAATCAAAGTGGACAAAATAAAAACTATGAAAGTGCAAACAAAAAGCTTGATAATGTGGATTAAATAGAGTAATATTTAAGAAGCGATGACTAGAAACCAACTCAAAAGTCAGTGTCGTTGTTAGCAAAGCAAATATTTTGTTTGAAAAAATTTAGCAATTTATAAATATTTATTGGAAAATTTCCAACAAATCGCCTTCTGCCTCCAAAATTTGATTGGTATGAGTATTATTGTCAATGTAGGAGGACGTGGGTTGAAGTGCAACGTGTATTATCCTCTTATTTATGGGTTGAGGTGAGGCTACGAATAGTTTTAGACGTTAAATAAAAAAAAATGATATAATCGTAACT
>CP106726.1:11982800-12120384 GCA_025506655.1 Gossypium rotundifolium
ACCAAAATAATATAAATTGAATTATAAGTTGGATAAGATATCGATGTAAAGCTTATTGAGTCTATTTTCATATAAAAGAAATAGAGAAAAAAAAGGATTTTTATATTTCGAGATATTTAAATTCTTGTGAGATTGATTCAGAATGATTATGTGATCCCTGTTCTGCCTTAGAAAAATCATTAAAATTGTACAAAAATAAGTATGGGATAAAAGTTATATGCTTGAAATTCTTAATGAGTCTAGTTTTAAATGAAATAAATTATAACATTATTTGAATTCTGTACAAGGAGAAAATTGATTCGTAGTGAAAAGTGATCAGAATAGTCAAATAGTGAAACAGGGGAAATTTTAATAAATAAACTGTACTAATTGGCTGAGCTAAAAATTTTGGAAATTTTATGGTATGAAGATATGTGAGTCTAGTTTCAGAGAAAATTAGCGGTTTGAAATTCGGAGCTCTGTAGCTCAAGAAATAAATAATTTAATGACAGCAATTCAAGTAGACAGATTAATATGAACATGAATAATAATGTATAAGCATGTGAATTAATGTTTGTATCAATTTGAGAACTTGTTGTGAGGACTTGTCATGTTGAGGCTTTGATAAGGCTACAAATGAGTAAGTTGGGAAAGTAAGAACTTAGCATTATTTATGCAAGTTATGACAACTTAGTAGTAAGCTAAATTCATTGCTAATGCTTATTATTTTTACATGTGAACTTACTAAGCTTTATAAGTTTATCTTCTTTTCTTTCCCATATTACAGAGTCTTACTAAATAAGCTCGGGTTAGAGGTCATGAGATCGCTTCACCTTTGGAGGTGTGCATGGGTTTGGCTGACCCACTGAAAACCCGCCAAAATGTGGGAGGTTTGGGCAAAAATATAGGCCTAAAAATGGGTTTGGATAAAAAATAAGGCTGTTTAAAAAATAGGCCGGGCTGGTAGGTATTTTGGCACAGGCTCGGCCTACCGACTCAATTCATTAAATGCAAAAAAATTTTTTAAATATTATTTTCTTATTGTTTTTCTCTTTATTTTGCTACCATTTTACTATTATGTTTCTATTATTTTGTTGTTATTGTTTAGATATTATATAAAATTTATTTTATTGTTAATTTTGTTATTATTTTAAAGACATTTGTTAATTTTGTTATTATTTTAGAGGCATTTGCTTGTTAAGTTGCATCTATTTTAATGTTATTTAAGTCTACATATTTTTAAAATTTATTTTCAATTTGTTAAAAATATTTATTTTGATTTTTAATATTTTTGATGTATTATATATATTTAAAATTATATAAAATAATATAAAAATTTAATCTGGTGCAGTTGGGCCCGGCTGGTTTTAGTATTTTTATATGGGTCGGGCTTGGGCAAAATTTTAGGCCCATTTTTTGGGCCCGACCTAGCCCGAGCCCAATGAACGGGCCTAAATTTTTAGTTGGGCCTGACCTGAACCCGACCCGCCCGACCCATGCACACCTCTACTTCACACTATCAAGCTATCTAGGGGTGTCTTTATTTATAAGTGATTTAAGTTATGGCATGTATAGAGGCTTGACTAAGTCATTTTGTATATGTGTTAAGTAATTTGATTAAATGTATTATTAAGTCTGATAATACCTCGTACTCGATTCTGACATAGAATACGGGTAAAGGATGTTACACTGTTAGTAGCACTTTTTATTAAACGCCGCAAATAAAAGAACCATTATATTTAAACGAAGTCGCATTTAGGGGATTTTAGTGGCCCTTTTTTGAAAACGCCACAATCGGCAAAATTTTTTTAATAAAACTACCCCGTTTTTCTTTTGCAATTTTCTTTCACCGTTTTAACAAAACGAGCCATCCCCAAAACAGCAGAAGGAATCCCTAATTTCTCCTCGATTAAGAAGAAACCCATCTCTTGCTCATCTCGTGCTGGTCTCCAGGTCCCTCTCTCTCTCTGTCCCCCCGGGGTTAATTTTTCTTTTGACATCATCACAATGTCCTGTTCCTAAGAAGATTGGCATAATCCTAATCAGTAAACTTTCCTTTTCAGTTTAACACGGAGGGTTTCTTCTAAGGCTTCCTCTTCCAGAATGTTGGGTGGTAAGAAAAAAATACTGTGCTTGTTTTGCCACCATCTATTTATTTTTATACTTGAGCCAAGTTACCTCCATTCATACATACCCTGATTATTCTTTTTCTGAATGCTACAGAGAAGTTACTTGAGTACTGTTGTTCATTTGTCAGGTCTCAAAACTGCATATGCTTATTGATGCTGTCACTGAGAGTTATAACAAATTTTTCTTTGGGGACGTTGGGAGAGAAATATATGATTTCTTTTGGGGTGATTTTGCCGACTGGTATGTTGAATGTTCTTTTATAATCTACTTTCTGCTAATAGAACGTAGTTCTATTGTTTTATGCCATTAAGGTCTGGATTTTATGCCATTTACAGATCATGGAAACTGAAAAGTAATGAAGTTTATGCTGTTGTTATATAGCACATAATGCCCTTTTTTTCTAAGGTTAACTTTTTCTGAATGCTACAGAGAAGTTACTTGAGTACTGTTGTTCATTTTTCAGGTCTCAAAACTGCATATGCTTATTGATGCTGTCACTGAGAGTTATAACAAATTTTTCTCTGGGGACGTTGGGAGAGAAATATATGATTTCTTTTGGGGTGATTTTGCCGACTGGTATGTTGAATGTTCTTTTATAATCTGCTTTCTGCTAATAGAACGTAGTTCTATTGTTTTATGCCATTAAGGTCTGGATTTTATGCCATTTACAGATCATGGAAACTGAAAAGTAATGAAGTTTATGCTGTTGTTATGTAGCACATAATGCCCTTTTTTTCTAAGGTTAACTTTTTCTGAATGCTACAGAGAAGTTACTTGAGTACTGTTGTTCATTTTTCAGGTCTCAAAACTGCATATGCTTATTGATGCTGTCACTGAGAGTTATAACAAATTTTTCTTTGGGGACGTTGGGAGGGAAATATATGATTTCTTTTGGGGTGATTTTGCCGACTGGTATGTTGAATGTTCTTTTATAATCTGCTTTCTGCTAATAGAACGTAGTTCTACTGTTTTATGCCATTAAGGTCTGGATTTTATGCCATTTTCAGATAATGGAAACTGAAAAGTAATGAAGTGTATGCTGTTGTTATATAGCACATAATGCCCTTTTTTTTCAAAGGTTAACTTTTTCTGAATGCTACAGAGAAGTTACTTGAGTACTGTTGTTCATTTTTCAGGTCTCAAAACTGCACATGCTTATTGATGCTTTCACTGAGAGTTATAACAAATTTTTCTTTGGGGACGTTGGGAGAGAAATATATGATTTCTTTTAGGGTGATTTTGCCGACTGGTATGTTGAATGTTCTTTTATAATCTGCTTTCTGCTAATAGAACGTAGTTCTACTGTTTTATGCCATTAAGGTCTGGATTTTATGCCATTTTCAGATAATGGAAACTGAAAAGTAATGAAGTTTATGCTGTTGTTATATAGCACATAATGCCCTTTTTTTTAAGGTTAAAGTTGTAAAATTCATTTGGTGGATAGTGTGTGTTATTTTATTGTTATCATTACTAGAATTCTGTTGTAAGTTGGATCAGTATGTGCTGTTGACACATACATGAAATACCTGTCATGGTCATATGTTTTTTTGCAAAAAATACTGGTATGTGATGATGCAATAGAGAAAAACATCAAGATTGCCCGTCTTCATGCTGTATGTTATTTTCGTTTCAACCATTTCATGATGTGTTGGTAGTGTTATTTTTTGTACATGCAAGTGTAGTCTTTCATAATTTTCTTATTACTAGAAATGTTCCAGTGTTTGGAGCATTATTTCTTCCATTCATGTTAGCCTGAGCATGTCTACATATTAGGTTGATTTTAGTTATAACTGCACATGGGGTTGTAAGAAAAGATTATTATTTGCTTATTTAATGATTACTCTATTTTAAAAGCTATAGTTTACTTTCTGCACATGGGTTTGCACATGGATGGTAAGCTATAGTTTACTTTCTGCACATGGGTTTGTTCAATATTTTTCTTTAAAATTTTATTTTAGCTTTGAAAACAGTTATGCCTATATACAAAAATAAAAATATGTAACTATCATATTTATCATTCCGTATAGCCAATTAATTAATTATTTTGAAAACTAGCATACTTCCACCTAATAGATTTAATTATACTATTTAAGTTGGGATTAAAATTTGAAAATTTAAAAATACAAAGATTAAAATTGATCTATATTAAACAAAAACTAATCATATATATTGGCAGCATATAATTTATCCAATTAACCATTTATATACATGAAGAGAGGTTTGAAAATTGCAAATTGCACCCAAAACTCCATCCCACTTCACCCAACTCATACACTAGGGTTTTACAATGCATTAGGTTCCTTCCTCTATTTGAAGGGAGATAATCTTTTATTTGTTTTAAATACATATATTTTTGTGAAAGTCCAGTTATTTACTTTAGTAATTACTCTCTAACACGTATCATCTTATTTATGTAACAATCTATGTAACAATTTATGTAGCAATTGTTTTCAATTTATGTTTAACAACTAACCTTGTATATATTCATATGTATTTGTTATAGATTTGTATTGAGAAAAGTATCCGTACTTTGAAAGTGAGTAGAATTGAAGAGGACTTAGATCGACTACTGAATTGACTATTATTCATTCAGTCAAAGAATGTGAGTATTAGTTTATAGTAAATAGCATTTTGTAATTAATCAATAGCATTTGTTAATTCATATGTTGTTTGTATTTCAATTCTCGCTTCCTCTTGCTCTCCTGAATCTTGGATTGAATTTGGTGGTAATAACTTAATGTATAAAATCATTATTATTTTTATTTATATTCATTTTGCTGATTTATATTCATTTGATAGAAAAACATTAGATATCTAATTGTTAGTCAAGATTATTAATCTTTTGTGATTCACCTTCGATATTTTCAAGTACCCTTTTATTTCATTAATATGCAAAAGTTTGATTAAATATAATTATATTTTCTTTCGCTTTATGATAATTAAGTTCTGGAAAGATATATTGCTTCTTAACAATGCACCTGAAATGTCGAATACCCAAAGTCGTGTAACGACTTTTTCTTCTTAGAGAGCTTTTCCTTATATTTGGTTTTTAATTTTTTACACTTGCACCAATGCTGCTTAATCAGAGATATGTATGTATTGTTGGTATCCAGTATAGTTTTTTATAATTTTTCATCATTCATGTTAATGTTTTTTTTTATTTTCTATTTTTTTAAAAGTATTAGTGAGTTAATGTTGTTTGTATTTCTGACTGCAGTCCCTGTTTCTTGGTGAGAGTGGAGTAGACCATCTTCTTGAAATTATTAAGGTACGTTTTAGTTTAAAATTCTGATCAGTAAAAGTTATATCATGATGAATTTGTCTAAATTGCTGTCCAAATTGCTGTTTATTATCCCGCTTGGTTGGTATATATCTTTTTTATTATATCATTGTTCAAAAAAATAATTCAAAGTATATAAATTTGGAAACCTAATGGGTTGCCTTATATCTCACCGTAAGATATAACGGATCCTCCGGGTATAACAATGCCACATATGATGAATCTTAAAAATTTCATTCAAATTGCTATCAAATTGTTTATTATCCCGCTTGTTGGTATATATCTTTATTTATTATATTCTTGTCAAAAAAAAAAGATTCAAAGTATATAGGTTTGGAAACTAACGGGTTGCCTTATATCTCATCAGTAAGATATAACGGATCCTCCTCGTGTAACAATGCCACTTATGACTAATCTTAAAAATTTACATTCAAATTCTTGTTTATTATCTTGCTTGTTGGTATATATGCTGTATATTATATTACTGTCCAAAAAAAAAGATTCAAAGTATATAGGTTGAAAACCTAACGGGTTACCTTATATATCACTGTAAGATATAACGGATCCTCCCTAGGTGTAACAATGCCACGTATGATGAATCTTAAAAAATTTAGACAAAACTGACATATAATAAAATTTAAGCGAGAATAAAATTTATATAAAGCGATATTTAAACTTGAGGTAAAATGCACAGTGCTAGGAGCTTCAACTTTATGATTAAATAAAATCCTGATGGGTGGTTTGGTTTTAATATTGAGTAAGGATGCAACCATGGGATTAGTACCCTTACTTTGCATGTAAAATGTAAAATTTCTTAAATAATTATAATACATAATACATAGGTTAAAGATCAAATTTCATAGCTTTCAACAAATTATTTAACTTACATAATACATAACTTACATAATTTTAAGATTAAACTTTATAATTTACATAATTTACACAATTTACATAATATCTCAGATAGATAAACAACATATCCGTGTAATTTCTTCGTTAACTTTAGATTTCAACAACTCTGAAATGAATAAAACTTGTATGAATTTGTCAAGGGTAAGCACCGGCTATCGATATGGAGTAGAAACTTTTCTAAATTTTGCATTTCAAAATGCAAGCAAGAGAATATGATTTTTTGCCCCTGTAAGAAGTGTTGCAATATCAATTGGCATTATCGTGAAGTTGTCTACGAATATCTAATTGTTGATAGCTTTGTTCGGGGGTATAAAAAATGGATTTTCCATGGAGAGTGTACATCAGTGGAGCCTCTTCATCGATGAATTTGGGTTATCCTCATAGTGCTTACAATCAGAATGTTAGAAAAGATGACATGGATGGCATGTTGCGGGATGCATTTAATATGCACGGTGATGGTTTGCAATCATTTCCACATGACTTGGGTACAACCGATGACTATCATTTTGGTGGAAATACTTTCACCGAAAGGGGAAGAAGTGTACCTGATGATCCGCCAAATGAAGAAACGGCGAAGTTTTACTCGTTACTTGGTGAAATGAATGAAGAACTGTATAAGGGATCTAAATTTTCAAAACTGTCTTTCTGTATTCGTCTTTTTCATCTAAAATGTTTGGGAGGGTGGACCGAAAACTCTTTGACAATGTTCTCGTTTTTGAGAGAAATGTTCCCGTTTGTTAAAATCTCTCAATCTTCCAAAGACATGAAGAAACTAATCAAAGATTTAGGCATTGGCTACAACAAAATTCATAGTTGCCCAAATGATTGCATGTTGTATTGGGGCGATCGGAAAAACCAACAGTGCTGTCATATATGCGGTTAATCCCGTTAGATGAATGGAAATACAGAGGATGGTAACGAGGATGAAAATGATTCACAGTCAAGGAAGCAACCAGTTAAGATTTTGCGGTATTTTTCGCTAATACCAAGACTTCAAAGGTTTTTCATGTCGTCGAAGACGGCCAAGTCAATGTCGTGGCAGCATGATGGACGAACCGATGATGGATTGTTAAGGCATCCTACAGATTCTTTAGCTTGGAAATCATTTGATTCCAAATTTTCAAGTTTTGCCAGCGATCCTCAGAGTGTGAGGCTGGGGCTAGCATCTGATGGATTTAACTCTTGCAAAATCATGAGCACTGCGTATAATACTTGACCTGTGGTGCTTGTTCCTTACAATTTGCCTCAATGGGTTTGCATGAAACAATCATTCTTTATCTTGTCTATAATTATCCCTGGAGAGAAAGGGCTCGGGAATGATATTGACATATATTTACAGCCACTTATTGAAGAGTTAAAATAATTATGGGTTGGTGTTGAGACATACGATGTACTGAGAAAGGAGAAATTCAATTTACGTGCAGTTTTGATGTGGACTATTAATGACTTCCCAGCCTATGCCAATCTATCTGGTTAGAGTACCAAGGGACGTTATGCTTGTCCTTGTTGTGCTACGCAAACATGTTCGCAATAGTTATATAATGGGAAGAAGTTTTCTTACATGGGGCATCGTCGGTGGTTATCGAAAAATCATAGATTTAGATTTTAGAGTACTCAATTTGACGGTACTGAAGAGTTCGGAGAAGCTCCTTCGCAGACGGGTGGATCTAAAATATTGTTCATGTTGAAATATATGAATTTCATTTATGGAAAGATGAATCAATCGGCCAACACGCAAAGAAATAGAAGATCAATGGATGAATCTGATGATGAATCTGATGAAGAGAATGATCCTAATGAGGCGGATTTGTGGAAAAAAAGAAGTATTTTTTTTGAGTTGCCTTATTAGGAGCATCAGATTTTACGTCATAATTTTGATGTCATGCACATAGAGAAAAATGCCTGCGAGAACATCATTGGGACTATTTTGAATGTCGATGGAAAATCGAAAGGCAATCTTCAGAGTCGACTTGATTTAGTCCACATGGGAATTCGGCGTGAGCTTCATCCCTAAACACTTTCGAATATGAAATATCTGTTGCCGCCTGCTATTTATTCAATGTTGAAGACTGAGAAAGAAGTTTTCTGTATGGTGTTGAAGGATATAAAGGTTCTGGATGCGTGTGCATCAAATATATCTCGATGTGTGATTCTTAAAGATCGAAGACTATATGACACTATACCAAAATAGACTTTTAGCGGCATTTTTATGGCTTTTAGCGGCATTTTTAAGCGCCACTAATATAAAAAAGCGCCATATAACACGCTAAAACATAAAAAAGTTAGCGGCGTTTATTATAAAAAACTATAAGTCTTGACCTTTAGCGGCGCTTTTCTAAGAAATGCCGCTAAAAGACCATACCTTTAGCGACGCTTTTCTAAGAAACGCAGCTAAAAGACCAGACCTTTAGCGGCGTTTTTCTAAGAAACGCCGCTAAAAGGCCACACCTTTAGCGGCGCTTTTATAAGAAACGCCGCTAATTTGCACAAATTTGCAGTGCTATTTTTTTGCAATATCCTACCATTCCTAAATTAAAAACCAACCAAAAACAGTAGCAATTGCATATAATTCCAACTCAAGGCAGCAAATAAAACATTTAAATCTTACCAAAAGCATTAAATTTAAACGATACTTCAAATTTAATAAAAGATATATGATATTTATTAATAAATGAATAATAATTCAAACAATTTACAATAATGTTAACTGTAACAATGTTAAAAAAATCTTATAACAATAAAACAAATTTTTAAGTGGGGCGGCCTCTACATTCTTCTTTGAAACAATCAGCATCATAGTCTGCAATTGTAGGTGGAGTTCATACTTTTATTCTCGCTGCCTCCTGCCGCGCCCGCTTTAAGTTGAGCAATATGCTCCGCCTCCCTCGCTGTTGCCTCCGCTCTAAGATGAGAAATTTACTCAGCTGTGCTCGCTTCCATCAGAGATATCTGGTCTTTCAGTCTCCGAACTTTAGCACGAGATTGACTCTTGGGAGGCATGTATTGCCGGGAGCCGGATCTAAAATATTAAGTCGGGGTAACACCTGATCCTTGACATTGAACCAGACCATACCTTGTAAGACCCAAAACATTAGTGATAATTTTGTTATAAATATACTCAAGATTAACAAAACTATCAATCAAAACAAATAACTTTCGGGACTCAAAACATCAAGAATAATTACATTATCAATCTCCTCGAGATTAACAGAATTGTCGAACAAACAACCGCTTCATACTCCGCCTTCTTCTCCTTTAGTTTATCCTAATAAATCAATAAAAAGTTAGAAATGAAATATATAATAAAAGGAATGGAACATAACTTAAAATTATAAATTTACAACTACAAACAATGAATTAAACTATTGTAATTAAATATTATAAATATTTATAATAAATCAAATTTTATTAAGTAAATATACCAAAATTTTTTGCAATTTCGGATGTCATCGGAGATCCATCCTTTTTCCTATGCGTAATGTCAAAAAGTCAAGGTGTCCAACTTTTGACTGACGAAACTTCTTACATTATAGCGAGAAAAATATAATTTAATAGTATAAAGTAATTAATATTTGAAAGAAGTAATAAATTATAATACCTCATTTTCACTACACGAGCAAAACTTACGGAACTCCGCCGGTAAAAGTGAATTGTTGTTTCATCATTGTTTGTTCTAACTCGCTCACGATCCTACATAATAGAATTTGAATTATGTATATAGTAAATACGATAAACCAAAAATTTGTAGGACTTTGAAAGTCGTAATACCTCTCCTTTCTTTGAATTCCAAAATCTAACTTGATCTTCTCATTGGTACCTCAACATTCCGTGGGACATTTGCAATTTTTCTTGAGGCTTATATCT
This sequence comes from Gossypium rotundifolium, assembly GCA_025506655.1. Taxonomy (NCBI): domain Eukaryota; kingdom Viridiplantae; phylum Streptophyta; class Magnoliopsida; order Malvales; family Malvaceae; genus Gossypium; species Gossypium rotundifolium. The sequence continues at coordinate 11,992,966 of CP106726.1, forward strand.
TTCTTAAAATATTATTTTTTCGGGTGCTTTTATTGTCTCTCCATTTTTATCCAACGTCTTCTTAACATAGTCATCGGAGATCTCTAAAGCAAATTTACCCTAGAATTTTTTTTTAAAAAGTTAATATAAATGAAGGTTAAATTAAAGTATTATAAATTACATTCACTTTTATTACCTTAATATTATCAAGAGCTGATTTTTGTTGGCATCAGGCACATGAGCCATGATTAAGTAGTTAATGGGTAACATATTCGCATTTCGTGCTATAATACCCAAATAGTCTGCCAACAGTCGAGCTTCAGATCCGATAGGTCGGCCATGATTGTTTTTCCTTACTTGAACACGATTGGTGGGCTCTAAGTCGTATAAATCGTAAGTAATGTACGTCCCGAGCTCGCTTGTCCCACCACCCTCGGTTGAAAAATGATATATTATTATATTAAAATTGAAAATGAATCAATAATAAAATTCAACATGCATGTAAAATAAACTTAACATTACTTTGAAATTGTCCATGCTCGTCATCTATGTCCGGCAGAGTAGAAGATCCAATAACTGTATCCTGTCCGCTATTTACTTCTTCTAGATTTGGAGTACTCAGGACAATATTTAAACCTCGTAATCGTCTTCTAGGTATTTTCCTGTAATACACAAAATAGTTCAAAATTTTAGTAATAAATAACAACAATAATAGGACATTTAAAACAGTTAAATTATTTAACATGACCAACATGAAAATTATAATATAACATATAAATAATAAATCGTTAAATCTTACTACATCATATTTAAGTAAATATCTTCGTCCATATCCCGACGAACCCATTGAAATTGTTGACTAGTACTAGGATATTTTCGTTAAGTCTTGTTACGAAAAGGCAAAGTTTCGATCCTTCGACTATGTCATCTCTACTTCCACTACCAATGTCGAACAAGTCTCTGGGGTGTTTTAAAGTACAACGTACCAACCCTCATCGATTGGATCTTGGAGTAAAAACTTGTTTAACTTGAGAAGAAAACACATACTACTCGTCCATCGGTTGTTCTCGGTATGAATCAATCGAGAGAAATTCACCATTGTAAAGTCATATTGATCGTTTTTAATTTCATGGTCAGTATTCACATCATTTCAATCACCTCGAAATAAGATAACTTTACATTTACCGTAATAATCCAACTCAATGATGTCGATAATAAGTCCGTAATATTCTAAATTCCCTGATCGGATTCTTCTCTAGCACTAGCATAACTTGTAATCGAAGAATTAACAACAATTTCGCAATTTTGGGTTTTCCTCAATCTCTCGATACCTTGTATGAAATCAGATCCGATTGATGAGGAAGCCACTATATCTTTAACTATTCTGTTTGGACCTTGTGAAAGCCATTTAACGTCGTCATTTACTTCATTCCGACTCCAAACCTATGAGAAAACATTATTACTTGTCAATAAAAATTTAAATTGCATACCATTTGACTTAACCATTCATGGAATGATTCTGCGAAAACTTATTAATTTCTCGTCGATTTAATCTTCGGGATCGTGAACGAGCTCTCAATATATGTTTGTACTCACTACGGTAAAAAAAGTTTTCCTTTGTTAGACGACAAATAAATTATAATTGATGAGTATTTATCAAATTCTAAAACTTACTTCTGAAATGGTTCAATTGAATCGTGATGAAAAAGAACGTATCGATGTGCTTGGACCCACGATCTATCGTCTAATTCAGCAATTTCGACTTTGCCGATCGGTTCTCTGAAATTTTGAAATAAATAAGTCTCGGCCAAATTATGATCTGTGAGCCCAGCATTTCTACTTGGTCTGTTCATTCTTGTTTCAACATCTTCCAAATACCTCGAACACTTTTTTTTCCGTCTTCGACATTAAAAAAATAGCAGGCGGCAACTGATATTTCATATTCGAAAGTGCTCGGGGATGAAGCTCACGTCGAATTCCCATGTGGACTAAATCAAGTCGATTCTGAAGATTATCTTTCGATTTTTCATCGACATTCAAAATAGTCTCAACGATGTTCTCGCAGACATTTTTTTCTATGTGCATGACATCAAGATTATGACGTAAAATCTGATGCTCCCAATAAGGCAACTCAAAAAAAATACTTCTTTTTTTCCACAAGTCCGCCTAATTAGGATCATCCTCTTCATCAGATTCATCATCACATTCATCCTTAGATCTTCTATTTCTTTGCGGGTTGGCCGGTTGATTCATCTTCTCATAAATGAAATTCATATCTTTCAACATTAAGAATATTTCGGATCCACCGGTTTGCGAAGGAGTTGGTCTGAACTCTTCAGTACCATCAAACTGAGCACTCTGAAATCTAAATGTATGATTTTCTGGTAACCACCGACGATGCCCCATGTAAGAGAACTTCTTCCCATTATATAACCATTGCGAATATGTACCGCAAGAAGACAACACGGACAAGCATAACGTCCTCTGGTACTCCAACCGGATAAATTAGCATAAGCGGAAGTCGTTAATAGTCTACATTAAAGCCGCACGTAAATTAAAGTTCTCTTTTTCATTGCATCGTATGTCCGAACACCGACCATAGTTGTTTTAACTTGTCAACAAGTGGTCGCAAATATCGTCAATATCATTCCCTACCTTTTCTCTCGGGTATAATCATAGACAAGATAAAAGAAAATTGTTTCATGCAAACCTATGGAGGCAAATTGTAGGAACAAGCACCACAGTGTCAATCTCATGACGTTGTGCTCATGAGTTTGTAAGGTTAAATCCATCGGATGCTAGCTCAAGCCTCACACTCCGAGGATCGCTTGCAAAGCTTGGAAATTTGGAGTCAAACAATTTCCAAGCTAAAGAATCTGCAGGATGCCTTAACAACCCATCATCTGATCGTCCATCACGGTGCCATGTCATTGATTCGGTTGTCTTCGATGACATGAAAAGCCGTTAGAGCCTTGGTATTAGTAGAAAATACCATAAAATCTTAACTGGCTGCTTCTTTGACTGTGTATCGTGTTCATCCTCGTTACCGTCCTTTGTATTTCTATTAATCCAACGGGATCGGTCGCATACATGACAGCACTGTTGATTTATCCGGTCGCCCCAATACAACATGTAGTTATTTGGGCAACTGTTAATTTTGTTGTAGCCAAGGCCCAAATCATTTATCAATTTCATGTCTTTGGAAGATTGAGGGATTTTTGCAAACGGGAACATTTCTTGCGAAAATTCTAACGACATGTCAACGATTTTTGGTCCACCCCAAAGCATTTCAAGTGAAAAAGACGAATCTGTAATGACGGTTTGGAAAATTTTGATCCTCATACGATTCTTCATTCATTTCACCAAGTAACGTGTAGAATCTTGCCGCTTCTTCATTTGGTCATTCATCCCAGACACTTCTTCTTGTTTGGTGAAAGTATTTCCACCAAAATTATGATCATCGATTGCACCCAAGTGATGTGGAAATGTCCGAAACCATCATCTGCGCATATTAAAAGCATCCCGCAACATGCCTTCCATGTTATCGTCTCTAACATTACGATTGAAAGCACTATTAGGATACCCTCGATTCATCGATGAAGATGCTCCACTAGATGTACACTCTCCATGAAAAACCATTTTTTAGCAGGACAAAGCCATTAACAACTAGATGTTCGTAGACCACTTCACGATAATGCCGATTAATATTGCAACACGTCGTACACGGGCAAAGAATCATGTTTTCTTGGCTTGCATTTTGAAATGCGAAATTCAGAAAAGTTTCTACTCTATTTTAATAGCCGTTGCTTACCCTTGACAATTTTATCCAACTCCTATCCATTTTGTAGTTGTTGAAGTCTAAAGTTGACAATAAAATACACGGCTAAATTGTTAATTAATAATTTATGTAAGTAATGATATGATCATATATATAATTGAGTACTATGTAAGTTATGTAAATAATGTAAGTTATGAAATTTGATCTTAAAATTAGGTAAATTTTGTATTCTTTTAGATTCATCATATGTGGTATTGTTACAACCAGGGAGGATCCATTATATCTGACTGTGAGATATAAGGCAACCCGTCGGGTTTCCAAACCTATATACTTTGAATCATTTTTTTCTATACAAGTATTATGTAAGTTATGAAGTTTGATCTTAACTTAAAATTATGTAAGTTATGAAATTTGATCATAAACTTATGTAAGTTATGAAATTTGATCTTAAAATTAGGTAAGTTTTGTATTCTTTTAGATTCATCATACGTGGCATTGTTACATCTAGGATGATCCATTATATCTCATTTGAAGATATAAGGCAACCCGTCGAGTTTCCAACTTATATACTTTGAATCATTTTTTCGTACAAGTATTATGTAAGTTATGAAGTTTGATCTTAACTTAAAATTATGTAAGTTATGAAATTTGATTTTAAAATTAGGTAAATTTTGTATTATTTTAGATTCATCATACGTGGCATTGTTACACATAGGGAGGATACATTATATCTCACTGTGAGATATAAGGCAATCCGTCAGGTTTCCAGCCTATATACTTTGAATCATTTTTTTTCTGTACAAGTATTATGTAAATTATGAAGTTTGATCTTAACTTAAAATTATGTAAGTTATGAAATTTGATCGTAAACTTATGGAAGTTATGAAATTTGATATTAAAATTAGGTAAGTTTTGTATTTTTTTAGATTCATCATACGTGGCATTGTTACACCTTGGGAGGATCCATTATATCTCACTGTGAGATATAAGGCAACCCGTCAGGTTTTCAGCCTATATACTTTGAATTATTTTTTTTTCTGTACAAATATTATGTAAGTTATGAAGTTTGATAATAACTTAAAATTATGTAAGTTATGAAATTTGATCGTAAATTTATGTAAGTTATGAAATTTGATCTTAAAATTAGGTGAGTTTTGTATTCTTTTAGATTCATCATACGTGGTATTGTTACACCTAGGGAGGATCCATTATATCTCACTGTGAGATATAAGGCAACCCGTCAAGTTTTCAACCTATATACTTTGAACCATTTTTTTTCTGTACAAGTATTATGTAAGTTATGAAGTTTGATATTAACTTAAAATTATGTAAGTTATGAAATTTGATCGTAAACTTATGTAAGTTATGAAATTTGATCTTAAAATTAGGTAAGTTTTGTATTCTTTTAGATTCATCATACGTGACATTATTACACCTAGGGAGGATTCATTATATCTCACTATGAGATATAAGGCAACCCGTTAGGTTTCCAGCCTATATACTTTGAATCATTTTTTTTTCTGTACACGTATTATGTAAGTTATGAAGTTTGATCTTAACTTAAAATTATGTAAGTTATGAAATTTGATCGTAAACTTATGTAAGTTATAAAATTTAATCTTAAAATTAGGTAAGTTTTGTATTCTTTTAGATTCATCATATGTGACATTGTTACACCTAAGGAGGATCCATTATATCTCATCGAGAGATATAAGGCAACCCGTCGAGTTTTCAACCTATATACTTTGAATCATTTTTTTTCTCGTACAAGTATTATGTAAGTTATGAAGTTTGATATTAACTTAAAATTATATAAGTTATGAAATTTGATCGTAAACTTATGTAAGTTATGAAATTTGATCTTAAAATTAGGTAAGTTTTGTATTCTTTTAGATTCATCATACGTGGCATTGTTACACTTAGGGTTTAAGGTTTAGGGTTTAAGATTATAGGGTTTAGGGTTTATGATTTAGGGTTTAGAGTTTTAAGGTTTTAGGCTTTAAGGTTTAGGGTTTTAGGGTTTTAGGGTTTAAGATTTAGGGTTTAGGGTTTAAGATTTTAAGGTTTTAGGGTTTAGGGTTTAGCATAAACCACAAATACAACTTAGCAAATAAGTTTCAATTATTACAATTTAAATATAAAATAATAGAATTCAAATACATGAAAAAGTTATTACTATCTTTCCTAGTTGAAGGTGCATTTACGCTTTTATTTAGCACTCATGAAACTTAGTAAGGGTGAGATTCTTAAGGCACATGCTATACCAAACAACATCATCTTTGGAATTATTGATTATAAATGAAACTTTTGTTAAATGTTTTATTATTTGTATTATATGTTTTAAAAATTTGTTTTAATTTGTAATCGTTGAATGATTAATTGAATATATTTGTTAACCCATTTGATGCTAATGTGGCTTAGTTGGTTTTTGATTTTCTACTATGATGTTTTTTACTCTTTTGAAATGAAAATATAAGAAATACCAAATATATATAACTTATTAAAAAATTTAAAATTATAATAAATTTTAAAATTAAAAGTACTTAATTTTTAAAATATTAATAATATAAAACAATTATAGAAAAATAACAATGAATTATTAAACAATTATAATCTTTTTTTTAAAAAATTTAGCACAACACGAAAAGTTATGTATTTTAGTATGCATAGATAACAATATTAATTAACTTTTTGTATTCAATTCAATTTTAGAGTTGATTTGAGTACCAAAATATATAAATTTTACTATCATATTGGACTAAAAATAATACAAATATCACACTAAATAATATATTAAACCGCTTATATGATTTTTTCAACTCAAGAATTAAAATAATCAAGTTCGATTCTCTCAATAGTATAAATTGATTAAGCTAAAATTAATAATTATTGAACTAAAATTAATTTTTTAGTTAAACTTAAGTAACTGAACAAATAGTTTTAATGACCTTAGCTCCAATAACATGTCAATTTTACGGTTTTAAAAATCAATTTTGGTAACGATCTTTTTCAAAATTATAATAAATCAAATCAAATCAAATTATTACTAAAGGATGTAAAACATTTAAAATTTCAACTCAATCAACTCACCTCGATGAAAAGATAAAGTCATTACCACCGTATAAATACACAAAGCGAAGAAGGTTCCGCAGCTTGCTTTCCCTCAACAATTGTTATCGTAATCGATTGGGTCCGCTCCTAATCATTTAATCTGAGTTAATTTTTCATTTACCTCAATAAGATATAGCAAATCGGATAATAAACATCAATGTAAATGAAATTGATTGAACAAATTAGTATTCTTATTTTTATTGGCCTAACTAGACAAAATTATAAGAGGAGAAAATTACAATTCAAGAGAATTGTACCAAGCTCGATCTTCTTCTTTGAATTGTAAGAGGAGAAAATTATAAAAGTGAGTCCCCTCTAGTCAAGAGATCGTAAATAGGATTATAAGAATGCTCACTCTAGTTGCCGATGTCGATTATATGACATAATTGACATGTTCAAAAACTAGGTGTTTTTATATATCCTTTACTTATATTGACAAAAGTAATAACATTAAATTTATATCACCTATTCATTCGAAGCTCCTAATCGGGAAAAATGACACCATGATTAATACCAAAATGTAAAACAAACTTTATGAATGAGGAGAGAGAGAACACGAAAAGGTGACCCTAACACCCTAGATTATGAAGCCATTTCTACTGCAACCAAAGATTCATAACTCTCCTTTTTCATATGTCAGGTTTAAATATCAACAAAACAGAATCATGTGGTGCTCAATGTTTGCAAAAAATCACCCACCACAAGATATGTTCAACTTTCTGCTTCCTTCATCAAATTAAGGCAAGGAACAAATCCTGGTGGAAGCACACTGTAGAAACCAAAAGGCAAGTGTCAGCTCTTGTTTTGGAAATCTTACTAAAAGTTCATATTTAAGCAATTTATAGAAGAAAATTTCTTAACGTCGTTAACAGAACCATTAATTACTGGCACATTGCAATTGCACTAAGCTTGGAAAAGAATCTATAATTAATGAAACATCAACAGAGGTTACAATAAATCTGCCTTAGATGGCTACCCATAGCATAGGTAATACAAGAGTAAAAACCAGTAATGCCATAAAAGGCGACAACAATCCAAAATAGAAAAAACAGAGTTATAAACAGAAAACCCATTACAACGAAGCCTCAATTTTCAACCATTAAAAAATTAATCGAAATGCAAATTCACCCATATACTGTTCACTTGCATGTTACCTTTTGAGAATCTGAGATGTGCATGAGTCAACAGTCGGGAGAAAGAGAGCTAAAGCTTGAAGCCGAAGGAGCGTTGGTTTAGACGATAATAGTGGAGCCGTGGAGGACGAAGAGATTATTGATCTGATGAACGATGGTGGCGGACTGAAGAGAGGTATGAAACGAAGAGAGAAATGAAAGAAACTAAACCTTTAGAAATTTAGGGATTTGGAAGAAGGGAAATGAATTTGGAAGAAGCTGAGGGGAAATTGAGGCAATAGGGTTTAAGGGTTGGGGAAATGGAGGAGAGCAAAACAGCAACGTTACAATTCAAGCATTGCAAATTTATAAAATAAGCCGCTACATACATACCTATTATGGCGTTTACCCAAAAATGCCATTAAAATATACAAAACTACGTCGTTTTAATTAACATACAAAAACATATTTATGGGCGTTTTTATAAGCGCCGCTATATCCAACTTTTGCGCGCTTACCAAAAACGCCACTAAAATAAATAAAACTACGTCGTTTTAATTAAAATACATAAACATTTTTACTGCGTTTTTATAAGCGCCGCTATATCCCAACTTTTCGCGGCGTTTACATAAAAAACGCCACTAATATATACAAAACTACGTCGTTTTAATTAAAATACACAAACATTGTTGCGGCGTTTTCTATAAGCGCCGTTATATCCCAACTTTTTGCGGCGTTTACATAAAAAACGCCACTAACATATACAAAACTACGTCGTTTTAATTAAAATACACAAACATATTTGCGGCTTTTTTTATAAGCGCCGTTATATCCCAACTTTTTTGCGACGTTTAACAAAAAAACGCCACTAAAATATACAAAACTACGTCATTTTTAATTAAATAGTCAAACATATTTGTATGCGTTTTTTATGAAAACGCCACTATTCTCAATTTTAATTTTTATTTTACTTATTTTTTCTTTCACAATTTTTTGTTGATATTATCATTTTTTTTTCATTTTTTATTTTTAAAAATTTTGAATATTAAACTTTTAAAGAAAATTTCAAATTTTTGAAGATTTTATAATTTTAAACTTTTAAGAAAACAATATTTATCTTACTATATATACATGTAATATCCTTTATCCGATTTAAGTCTATATTTTGAGTAAGAAATATTACATTTAAATACAACCATCGTTTAATTTAAATATTTATCTAAACACTTCATTTTAACATATTTAAGCTTATTTGAAGTTTTTCAAATCATTTCTATACTTTCTTTTAGAGTTTGATTACAAATGGGAACTATTTAGGGTCTTTTAATTTGGATCAAAATAGAGTCAATGTCGTAATATTGAAAAATGAGTGCCCTGACAGGGCAGAATATTCCAATTTTGTGACACTGACTCGTGGTGTAGTGAAATATTATATCATAAACGACAAACACTAATACACTAAACTTTAAACCTTAAACCCTAAATCCTAAACCCTAAATCTTAAACCCTAAACACTAAACCCTAGACCTTAAATATTATATCATAAACCACAAACACTAAAACATAAATAGCAAACTCAAAACCCCAAAACATAAATCTTAAACCATAAAACTCGAACACTAAACTCTAAACTGCAGACATTAAACCATAATCTGAGACTAAATTGGGAATTCATGTGGCCAATTTTAGTGTAGTACAAAACATATATTTTAATAGCTAACACATTAACCATAAATAGCTCATGAGGGATTTCGGTTTCGGGATTTTAGGCCCTAAACCTTTAACCCTAAAATCCTAAACTTGAACCATAAACCTTAAAATCAGAAACCTAACAAATCAACCATTTCCCCTAAACCCATAAACTATAATCTATAAACCTTAAACCTAAAACCCCAACCCATTAAACATTCCCCAAAACCCCTAATCACTAACACTTAAACCTTAATACCGCAAACACTAACATATTAAACACTACACAATAAACCCAAACAACAAACTTTAAAACACTAAACCCATACACCAAAATAACAAACCCTAAACCATGAAATTAACATGCTAAATATTAAATCCTTAATCAATTTTAATAGCTTAATTTGTAACTTAAATGAAAACTTCTAAATTGTTTAGTTAGCAATTTGTAACTTTTCATAATTAAGTAACTAAATGAAACTTTCTTATTGCTAAATAAAATATAATTCAAAGCAAGGATGAGGAAAATTATGAAAAACTTTTAGCGTTTCTAAAAAGCTACCGCTAATTCAAGGTCTTTAGTGGCTTTTATAGAAGCCAGAAATTCTCAGTATTTAGCGGCGTTTTATAAAAGCTACCGCTAATCTCGTGTCTTTAGCGGCGTTTGTCAAAAGCGTCGCTACAGATTCAGTATTTAGCGGTGTTTTATAAAAGCACCGCTAATTCTCAGGTCTTTAGCGGTGTTTGTAAACAAGCGCCGCTAATTCTCAAGTCTTTAGCGGCGTTTGGAAAAAAATGCCGCTATTTCTCCTTTTTAGCGGCGTTTTGAAAATAAACACCGCCATTTCTCAACTTTTTGCGGTGTTTTCTCTTAAACGCCGCTAGTGGATGATATTTGCGGCGTTTTTCATTAAAACGCCACTAAAAACGCCGCTACAAGTCTATTTTGGTATAGTGTGACTTAAAATCGCATGACTATCACATCTTGATGCAAGACTTACTACCAGTTGCTATGCAGTGTTGTATGTCGAAAAAGGTGACGTCTTGTGTAATTGAATTGTCCAATATAATGAAAGGCATTTGTGGCAAAATTTTGGATGTTCAAGAACTTGAGACACTACAAGATTGAGCCGCATGTTGACTTTATGCAATCTGGAGAAGATCTTCTCGCCTTCCTTCTTCACAATTATGGTGCACTTGTTAATTTATCTCCTCGTGAAGCAATACTTGGTGAACCTGCTTTTCTATCAATGGATGTATCTAGAGGTGTGCATGGTAGGGCCGAGTTCTGGTCAGCCCAACTAAAATTTAGGCCGTTTATTGGGCTCAGTAAGTAGGCCGGCCCAAAAATGGGCCTAAATTTTGCCCAAGCCCGCCCATATAAAAATACTAAAACCAGTTCTACCGCCCCACAGTATTAATTTTTTATATTATTTTATATAATTTTAAATATATATAATACATCAAAATATTTAAAAATCAAAATAAATATTTTTCAACAAATTGAAAATAAATTTTAAAAATATGTAGACTTAAATAACACTAAAATAGATGAACTTGACAAGCAAATGCCTCTAAAATAATAATAAAATTAAGAAATGTCTTTAAAATAATAACAAAATTAACAATAAAATAAGTTTTATATAATATCTAAACAATAACAACAAAATAATAGAAACATAATAATAAAATTGTAGCAAAATAAAGAGAAAAATAAGAAAATAATATTTAAAAATAATTTTTTGCCTTTAATGAATTCTAGTAGTAGCCAAAAACCCTTACTCGAGCCCGCCCATTTTTAAACAGGCCTTATTTTTTGTCCAAGCTCATTTTTGGGCCTATATTTTTGCCCAAACCTCCCACATTTCTAAGGCCTTCAGTTTGAATCAGCCACCAAACCATGCACACCTCTAGATGTATCCCATTGAAATGTCTTAATTTATTTGTAAATTATTCCTTCATTCACCTAAATGCTTTTAGTTGCAACTTTTGATAATGTTTTATACCGTGTTTAGGTTTCTATCCAAATTGAAGTCTTACTGCCACAATAAATGTTATTCAGAAAGATGAATTGCCGAAGGCTACTTGGCAGAGGAATGTATGACTTTTTGTTCAAGGTATTTGGAAGATATTGAAACAAGAATGAACAGACCAAGTAGAAATACTGGGCTCACAGATCATAACTTGGTCGAAACTTATTTATTTCAAAGTTTCGGAGAACCAATCGGCAAAGTCGAAATTGCAGAAGTAGATGATAGATCGTAGGTCCAAGCACATCGATATGTTTTTTTTCCATCACGAGTCAATGGAACCATTACGCAAGTAAGTTCTAGAATTTGATAAATATTCATCAATTATAATTTGTCTCTCTTCTAACAAAGTAAACCTTTTTTTTAACGTAATGAGTACAAAAAAATATTGAGAGCTCGTTTACGGTTCAGTAATAATGTTTTCTCATAACATTTATAATTACTCAATTTACTTTCGATTCAATAGGTTTGGAGTCGGAATGAAGTAAATGACGAAGTTAAATGGCTACCACAAGGTCCAAATAGTATAGTGAAAAGATATAGTGCCTTCCTCATCAACGGATTCAGATTTCATACAAAGTATCGCGAGAGATTGAGGAGAACCCAAAATTGTGGAATTGTTGTTAATTCTTCAATTACAAGTTATGCTAGTGCTAAGGACAATAATCCTGTCGAGGGGAATGTGGAGTATTATGGACTTCTTACTGACATAATTGAGTTGGATTATTATGGCAAATGGAAAGTTGTCTTATTTCGAGGAGATTGGGTTGATGTGAATATGACTCGCGGAATTAAAAACGATCAATATGGTTTTACAATGGTGAATTTTTCTCGATTGATTCACACTGGAGAACAATTGATGGACTGGGCCGTATGTATTTTCTTCTTAAGTGAAACAAGTACTCAAAAGATCCAATTGATGAGGGTTGGTACGTTGTACTCCGGAACACCTCTAGAGACTTGTTTGACATGGGCAATGGAAGTAGAGATGACATAGTTGAAAGATCAGAAACTTTGCCTTTTCCAGAACAAAACTTAAATGAAAATATCCCTAGTACTAGTCAACAATTTCAATGGGTTCGTCAGGATGTAGACGAAGATATTTACAAAATATGATATAGTAAGATTTTACGATTTATTATTTATATGTAATATTATAATTTTAATGTTGGTCATGTTATATAATTTAACTATTTTAAATGTACTATTATTGTTGTTATTTATTACTAAAATTTTGAACTATTTTATGTGTATTGTAAGAAAAATGCCTAGAAGACAATTACGAGAGTTAAGTATTGTCCACAATACTCCAAATTCAGAAGAAGCAAATAGTGAACAGCAAATAGTTGTTGGATCTTCTAGTGTGCCGGACATAGATGACGAGCCTGCAGAATTTCAAAGTAATGTTAAGTTTATTTTACATGCATGTTGAATTTTATTGTTGATTCATTTTTCAATTTTAATATAATAATAATATATCATTTTTCAGCTGAAGGTGGTGGGACGCGAAGAGGTCGGGGACGTACACTGCTTAAAGATTTATACGACCTAGATCCTGTCGAGCGAGTTAAAGTAAGGAGAAACAATCATGGCCAACCTGTTGGATCTGAAGCTCGACTGTTAGCAGGCTATTTGGGCATTATAGCACGAAATGCCAATATGTTGCCCATTAACTACGAATCATGGCATCACATGCCTGATGCCAACAAAAATCAGGCTCTCGATAATATTAAGGTAACAAAACGTGAATGTAATTTATAATACTGTGGTTGAACTTTCATTTATATTAACTTTTTAAACTCATGTTTTTTCAGGAGAGATTTGTTTTAGAGGTCTCCGATGACTATACAAGAAGACATTGGGTAAAAAATGGAGAGACAATAAAAGCACGCTGAAAAAATAATATTTTAAGAAAGACATAAGCCTCGACTAAAAATTAAGAAATGTCCCACCGGGAATGTTGAGGTATCAATGGGAAGATCAAGTTAAATTCTGGAATTCAAAGAAATGAGAGGTATTACGTACTTCTAAAGTCTTATAAATTTTTTGGTTTATAGTATTTACTATATACATAATTCAAATTCCATTATGTAGGATCGTGAGCGAGTTGGAACAAGCACAGATCGAAATAAAAATTCACGCATTACAGCGAGTTCCGAAGTTTTGCTTGTGTAGTTGAGGCCGAGGTATTGTAATTTATTAATTACATCAAATATTAATATCTTTATACTATTAAATTATATTTTTCGCTACAATGTAGGAAGCTTCGTGCGGTCAAAAGTTGGACGCCTTGACTTTTTTGACATTACGATAAGAGAAAAGGATGGATCTCCGATGACATCCAAAGTCGAAAATTATGGTATATTTACTTAATAAAATTTGATTTATTATAAATATTTCTAATGTTTAATTATAATAGTTTAATTCATTATTTGTAGTTTTAAATTTATAATGTTAAGTTATGTTGCATTCCTTCTTATTATATATTTCGTGTCTAACTCTCATTGATTTATTAGGATAAACTAAAGGAGAAGAAGGCGGAGTATGAAGCATTTGCCTTGACCGATAGTTCTTTAATCTTGAGGAGATTGATAATGAAATTATTACCGATGTTTTGGGTCTTGAAAGGTACGATCGCTTGATGATAGTTACATTAATCTTGAGTATATTTATAATAGAATTATCATTGATGTTTTGGTCTTGAAAAGTATGGTCGGGTTCGATTTCAAGGATCCGTGTTGCCCAACCTAATATTTTGGATTCGACTCCCAACAATACATGCCTTCCGGGTCAATCTCGTCTTTGAAGTTCGAGGCTAAAATATCGATAGCTCGATGTAAGAAACGCGGTTGAGCGAGAGGCAACAAATTGTCGATGTTCAAAGAAAATATGAAGAACTCCAACAACAACTTAGAGCGATGCTCACAAGCGGCAATGAGGGAGGCGAGGTAGCATCGATGCTAGCAGAGCGAAACGAAAAGTATGATGAGCTCCACTCTGACTTTAGCATATGATGCAGATGTTTGACGATCGCAGGTCGCCATCTTAGACATTTAGTTTCTTGTTGTAAGATTATTTTAACATTATTACATTTAACATTATTGTAACAATATTTTCGATTATAATTCATTTAATTTATTGAATTTCAACTATCATTTAGAATTAATGCATTTGGTGTGATTTTTATGCTAAATTCTTCGTTTTAGGTTGGAATTATATGCTATATTTACTGTTATTGGTTGGTTTTAGTACAAGAGAGGTATAATATTAAACAAATTTTACATTGCAAATCTGTACAAATTAGCGGCGTTTGTTAAAAAGCGTCGCTAAAAGTCATTACTTTTAGCGGTATTTTTGGAGAAAGCGTCGTTAAACGCCATGAATTTTAGCGACGTTTGGGGGAAACGCGCTTAAAGGTCATGACTTTTAGTGGCATTTGTGGGGAAAGCGCGCTAAAGGTCATGACTTTTAAGCGGCTTTGTGGAAAGCCAGTAATGACTTTTCGCGGCATTTGTGGGAAAGCGTCGCAAAGGTCATGACTTTTACCGTTTGTGAGGAAAGCGCCGCTGAAAGTCATAACCTTTAGCGACATTTGTGGAAGAACGCGTTAAAGTCATGAAATTTAGCGACGCTTTCCCCACAAACGCCGCTAATACTCATGACCTTTAGTGGCGTTTTTTTCTTATAAACGCCGCTAAAGTTTGAGGTGTTTGATTTAGCAGCGTTTTTTGCTACTTTTAGTGGCGCTTATAAACGCCGCTAAAGGCAAAAAAATGCCGCTAAAAAGTCTTTTCTCAGAGTGAAAGCATAAATATGGTACAAATTATTAAAGCAAAACAACACATAGAAGAAAATTTTGTAATTAAATACTTGTATAATAGTTTTAAATAAAATACATGTATTAATGGAAAATAAAACCAATTAAAACATTAAAAATAGTAATTTTCTTAAAAGTATTTGAATAAATAATAAATTTAATATTACTAAAAGAAATATATGCAGATAAAATAAAAAAACTAATTAAAACGAAATTGAAATTCTATTCCTAAATAAAAAACATTCATGCAAATTTAAGAATCACATTAAACTGCATACAATTAATAAGGGATCAAATTAGCAAATATCATAATATCAAAAAGCAACACATTGCGCCTCGTCCTGAGGCCTAACCCCTCCTCTACTGCCTAGCACGAAAACAGCAAAAAAGCCCCTTCTCCGCCTCCGCCAACGCCTGCAGACAAGTAAAAAGGACAAAGTAGAAACGAAGCAGATGAACAGTAAAAGCAGTAGCAATCAAAAGGTCACATAGGTGACATGGAAAATGGGTTAAAATGTTGTGCTTAAAGGTGTTTTCTATGATTATGGTTATTATGTGAAATGAAAAGTTGATATGTAAATAATGCATTTATTTTACTTGTTCAATAATTATTTTGCTATATATTATGGAAATCATTCGGTGATAACTATAATATGAAAAATGTATGGAATGTGAAATTCTCGATTGAACCTTCGAAAAACCGAAAGATACGGGCAATATGTAGCTAGGTCACACGAGTGATAAGGGACCTTCATCGTGTGCACAGGAAAGCTACGAGATGGCAAAATTTGATATGTAGCTAGGCCACATGGATGATAAGGGACTTTCACCATGTGGGCAAGAAAGCTCTGGGATAATAATTTCATATAACTAGGTCACATGTGTAATACGTGTGTATACCATGTGTACAAGAAAGTTACGGTTATTAGCAACTAAGTCACATGAGTGGTTCCTAGTGTTTGACACCATGTAGACAAGAAAGCTACGAGATGGAATGGCTAGGTCACATGGGTGATAAGGGCTTCACCATGTGTACAAGAAAGCCAATTATGTGTAGGTGGAGCTACATGCTGAGACCACCGAGTATCGGGTGTTTTTCCGAAGGGGTTCATCGAGATAACTTACTAATGGTGATTGGTGCGATCATGTTGTGAATAAGTGCAGGAGTGAATGTGATCAATTGAGAAATGTGGCAAATGTACGTGTGAGCAAGGGTGCATGTGACTATGTGTGTATGTGCATAATGTGTTTGATATGTGATACGTGATTGAAATTGTGGTAAGGTTGATATGGTGTAAACGCCATTATGAGTACTCGTAAATATTGATGATGATTATTCATTTGTATGGCTAGTTTTGAATATGTTCGGTGTTATGTGAGCATATATGGAAGTAAAATAAAGAAAACATGGGAGAGTAAAATTTTCAGTAAAATAGATTGAAATAGCAGCATTTACGTGATTTTGAAAAATCACCATAAATAGTAGAAATTGAATTATATGTTGGATGAGATATTTATTTAAAGCTTATTGAGTCTATTTTTATAAAAAAGAAACAGTAAGCAAAGGGTTTGTATATTATGAGATATTTAAATTTTTGTAAGACTGATTTAGAACGATTACGTGATCCCCTATTCTGCCTTAGAAAAATCATTAAAAATTGTATAAAATGGATTATGGTGTGTAATTTATATTATAAGAATCCTCGTTGAGTCTACTTTCGATAGAGACAAATAGTAAGGTTATGCAAACCCTGTATAATGAGAAATTTTAATTTTAGTGAAGAGGTGTTAGAGCTGTCGAACAGCGAAACATGGGAATTTTTAATGGATAAACTGTATTGATTGGCTAAACAAAAAATTCTCAAAATTTTATGATAAGAATATATGTGAGTCTAGTTTCATGGAAAATTAACGGATCTTAATTTTGAGTTCTGTAGCTTATGAAATAAATAAATTAGTGACTGTAACTCAGAAAAACAGCCTAAGCTGAACTTAAGAAAAATGTGAAACCATGTGAATATTGGTTCTATTTCCTTGAGCATATTTATTGAGAAATGGGCTAATATTGTTAATTAAATTGCTCATTATTATTATTATGCCAACTTACTAAGCAATAAAGCTTACACCATTTTCCCATTTCTCTTAGTGTTGTCAGTTTGGCTCGGGGTTGGAGATCATTGGAGGTATCATCACACTATCAATTTGTCAAGTTGGAATCACGACAATTCCTAATTATTTTCAAGTGAATGGCATGTATAGAGATTTAGTTATTGGTTGTTTGTATTATTATGAATTATACACGAGATCCAGACATGGGTATGTGAGAACTTCACGGTCTACTCACACGACCGTGTCATATGTCACACTGGCGTGACTCTCTTACGTAAAATTTTCTAAATGCCGAAAAGTTATGGTTTGGTCTCGAACCAACTTTAATGATTGTTTTGGGCCTCGTAAGCCCATAATAGGGACATAGAGTGTAACTATGAATGGTTTTAATGTATAATTGAAATGTATGTATCGGAGAAGTGTATAAGATTGATGTAATGCCTCGTACCTTGATCCGACGACGGATAGGGGTAAAGGGTGTTACAGACCCGACCCAAGGCTCCCCAGGATCCGCGTGTTTTCAACTAATGAGTTATTTGCGCCTTCGACCCTTCCGCTTTTATGGCCCGTTGATATTTAGTCCTATTTCTTTTTTTCTTTTCTTTTTAATTTTACCCTACAATTTTATTCTGCTTCAGTTTAGTCCCTTAAGGAAAGACACGTTTTGGGACAGGGAATAATTTCCCAGTTAGTCCCTCCTCCTTCACGCGTGTTTTATTTTGGTCCTAACTCTAGCCTTACGGATTTTGTAGACCGAAAATATTGTTTTAATAAATCAAATTTTTATTTAAAACGATCAAATTACGAGGTGATCCGTCACACCTCATAAAAAGATTAGTGGTGACTCTCATTTTATTTTTTAAATAAAATTCGACTTAAAAAAGGTGACAACTTAGTCCTTAAAATTTCTTGGGTTTAATCATTGGAACACTCGAGTGGTCCATTACAATACTAAAAATATTACAACTCGACTTGTCACACTTGCAGTACACTGTTAGATTATTGATTGTTTTGTGTTGATTATTAGCCTCGGTGTGCGATATCAAGTTAATGGCGTTGTTGTCAAGGAGTTTGTCTGTGATTGAGTGATTTGCTTGATTAATGCATGTTTACCAAGGAGATAATTAACAAAACTTAATTCTATAGATATGACACTTGTTTTTCTTGCAATTGCTCGTTTATTTTCTTCGTTTAGTGTTCTTGAAATTGAAACTTACAGAATAATCTTGACAACACCCTTTCACAACGGAGAGCTATTTTTGCACTGACCTTTCTTCTTATTTATTCTGGCTTCACGGTGTTATTGAATCTCATACCTACTCTCTGCTGATCTTGAAATACAAAACCATCGTCACATTCTACAATTACTTCATTGAAAAGAATGTACACGAAAATTGTTAAGTTATTAATCTTCAAAACGATTTTGTTTTCTCTTCTACTAAACACAAATATTTCTCGTTCTTTTTTTTTCAATCGACGATTACAGCAATATTAAAAAATAGTATACGTAAGGATTGGTGCTACCAAAGAGCTTGGTAGCAACAACAAAATTTTAGTGGAAAAAAAATAGTCTGGTGCCACCAATGAGAACAATGACAAAAAAAAAAAAAAATAAACTTTCTAACAAAAAAAAATACACCAGTGTCGCCAATGGCAAAGACGACACCAAAAAATTCTATTTTTTAATATATTATTTTTTAATAGGTGTCGCCAAGGAAAACGATAGCAAAAAAAAAAATTACAAAAGCTTTGACAAATGTAAAAAACACACTGGTACCATTAGAAAAGTAATGTATATAACTAAAATCCATTGAAAAAATTAATTTATTGTTAAGTTATGCATTAAAACACAAATACTTGTATGGCGTAAATAATTACAATTAAATAGTCATAATTACTGAATTAATTTACAAAATATAAGGTATCAAAAATTATTTGCGCTCTTTTCAATGAGATTATCTTTGAATTAAATAAAGAAAGATTGGTACGCAATAAAATAAAGAAATTGGAGGCTGCAATCATTCCACCTGTTTTCCACTTTCATTAGTCCCTATTCATTGACTTCATCCCCCTTCCCTGTTAACCCCAATTATACACAATCCATCTCCATTTCTTTCCTTTCATTTCCCTTTCCTTCTTCATCTCTCTCTTTGATTTCTTTGTCCCAATTCCACCATGTCTGTCATTGGAGAGGCTGCTCTTTCTGCCTTTTTGGAGCTGTTGTCTGCCAAGTTGCTTGATTCTGTACTCAACTTTGTGGCCGATTACAGGCAAGTCTACCAGCAACTCAAGCTGTGGCAATCCATGTTACCCGAGATCAAAGCAGTGTTGAACCATGCAGAGGAGAAGCAGATCAAGGACGAGGGTGTGAAGAATTGGTTGGACGATCTCCAAGACTTAGCTTACGATGTGGATGACATCTTGGACGACTTCGCTTACCAAGAGTTACGTCTCAAGCTCCAAAAAACTAAAGCACAAACTAGCACTAGTAAGGTACAAAAACTCATTCCAATCTGCTGTACTGGTGGTAATTTCTCGCCAATCTCTTTTATGTTCAATGCTAAGATGATTTCAAAGATAAAAGCAATCACTGATAGACTGAATAGTTTGAACACTAGAAGAAATAGTTTGGGGTTGAGTGA
Source organism: Gossypium rotundifolium (assembly GCA_025506655.1). Classification (NCBI taxonomy): domain Eukaryota; kingdom Viridiplantae; phylum Streptophyta; class Magnoliopsida; order Malvales; family Malvaceae; genus Gossypium; species Gossypium rotundifolium. The sequence goes on from CP106726.1 coordinate 12,013,233, forward strand.
GATCATGTCTCAAGGCTCAACTTCCAAGGGAAACAAACCCAGGCTGCAACCAACTTCCTTGATGGATGGAGCTGTGGAGTATGTTGGAAGAGCCAATGAGAAGCAAGAAATGCTTGAGCTGGTCAAAAGTAACATTTCCGATGGAGTTTGTGTCCTTTCCATCGTTGGCATGGGAGGGATGGGGAAAACAACTCTTGCTCAGCTTGTTTACAATGATCCCAGCATTAAGGAGTCTTTCGATTACAAGTCCTGGGTATGCGTTTCTGATGACTTTGATGCTGTTAACATAACAAAGACGATTTTAAGATCCATCGATGCTGACTCACGTGATGAGAACGACTTGAACTTGCTTCAAGTCAAGTTGAAGGAGAAGTTATCCGGAAAAGGTTCTTGCTTGTTTTAGATGACATTTGGAACGACAGTTACAGTGATTGGACCATCTTACGGGCTCCATTTGGAGCAGGAACCAAGATTATTGTAACAACTCGACTCGAAAATGTTTCATCTAATGTAGATCCGGTGAAACCGTTTTACTTGGATAAACTCTCGCATCATGATTGTTTATCCATATTTGCTCAGCATGCATTGAAAGCAAGAAACTTTGATGGGCATCCCCAATTCAAAGAAATTGGAGAGAACATAGTGAGAAGGTGCAACGGCTTACCTTTGGCAGCAAAAGCCATTGGAAGCTTATTACGCACAGTTAAGGATCAAAGTGACTGGGTAAAAGTATACGAGAGCGAGATATGGGACCTACCGGAAGATCCATGTGGCTTAATTCCAGCTTTGCGATTAAGCTACCATTATCTTCCTCCGCATCTGAAACGATGCTTTGCATACTGCTCCATATTTCCTAAAGATTATGAATTTGAAGAAGAAGAGATAATCTTGTTATGGAGAGCAGAAGGTTTCTTGCAATCAGAAGCTAAAATTCAAGGCAAAGGTCTTGAAACCAATATTTTCAAGATCTAGTGTCAAGGTCATTTTTCAAAGATCTAGTGAAGACAAATCCCGTTTCGTGATGCATGATCTTATGAATGATTTAGCTCAATTAGTTGCAGGAGAAATATGTTGCAGACTGGAGGGTGAAAAGCAACAAAAGTTTTCGCATCGTTCTCGTCACTCAGCTTATGTTAGCGATGATGAGTATCACATTGTAAAGAAGTTTGAAGCATTTTATCAAATGACTTCTTTACGTACTTTCTTACACTTACCCTTAAAGGTTCCTATGTATAACTTTTCTATTTATCTAATGTTGTCTTGGATGATTTATTGCCAAGACTTAGCTACTAAGGGTTCTTTCTTTGCGTGGGTATATGATCTTTGATTTGCCCGACTTTTTGAAAATTCAAAACATCTACGCTACTTAAATTTTTCTAGAACCCAAATCAATGGTTTACCTGATTCTTTGTGTACTCTTTATCATTTGGAGACTTTAATATTAAGAGATTGTCGAAAGCTCAAAATTTACCCTCGAAGATTGGAAACCTTGTTAACTTGCATTTTCTTGATATTAGAGGTGCGGGTTTAATAAAAGGATGCCCTCTGGATTTGATCAGCTCACCAGACTTCAGATCTTATCTAATTTTGTTATAGGGAAGGTGATGGACATCTTATTAGAGAATTGAAAAATTTGTCAAGCCTTAGAGGTAATTTTGTCTTTCTGGATTGGAGAATGTTAATGGTCAAGATGCGAGGAAGCTATGTTGAATGAGAAGCTAGGGATTGATGGGTTAGAACTACAATGGGGTGCAGACTTGGAGAATAGTACAAGGAAGAAAGAAGTTGAAGAGCGGGTGTTGGACTTTCTTCGTCCTCAGAAAAGCTTGAGCAACTCATCATTGAGAATTACGGGGTGTAAAATTCTCGTCTTGGATAGCAGATTCTTCCTTCAAGAATTTGTCGTCTTTGAAGCTTCGCAATTGTAAAACTGCAAATCACTACCATCAGTTGGAAGGTTGCCATTGTTAAAAGATCTTTCAATTATTGGTTTCGATCAAGTACAGAAGATTGGTGTTGAGCTTTTCGGAGAAAATCAGTTGAATCCATTTGCATCATTAGAGATTCTGTCTTTTAAGAGTCTTCCAAACTGGAAGGAGTGGGACACTTGTGAAGGAGACGAGAAGGTTTTGAAACTCCCAGCCTTCGTGAGCTTTCAATCAAAACCTGTCCTCAATTGTTGGAAGGTTGCCTACCCATCTTCCTTCCTTGCAAAAACTTGAAATTCATAGGTGTAGGAGTTTGGTAGTTTCAATATCATGTTTCCGTCACTGTGTGAATTAAGTGTAAAAGGTGTGCAGAACTGGTGGATGATTGCTCTTCTCCTGCAAAGGAGCTTTCCTCTTTGCAAACTTTGTCTCTTTCTAACATTTCAAAGTTTAATATTCCAGCGGATAGGACAATGTTGAGGTTTGGAAACTCGGAACATTTTGAAATTCATGGTTGGGAGGAGATGGCATCTCTATCACAGCATGGGTTTAGTTTAGTTGGACATCGTTTCATTTCCGTTTGGCGTTGTCCTCAACTGCAGTCTTTGGAAGCTGAGGAAGCCGAATTGCAACCTGACAAGATTTCACGTGTTGAATCTCTGCTGATATATGACTGTGAAAGGCTCAATAGACTGCCACAAGTCTTACATGAGCTCACATTCCTTACAGTGATGGAAATTGGTAAGTGTCGAAGCTTGGTTTCTTTTGCAGAGAATAACTTACCTCCTAATTTAAAAAAGCTGAGAATTAAAAACTGTGAGAATTTGGAGTATTTGGTTGATGAACATGAAGATAATAAGAGTACGAGTAGTACCCTCTGTCTTCTTGAGGACTTGGAAATCTCTTACTGTCCATCTCTAATGTCTTTGTCATCAAAGCGGCACAAAAATATTTGTAATCAGCTTCAATTTCTCAAAATTACTGGATGCTCAATGCTCAGTTGCCTATTTTCAAACACCAAGTTATCCATAAGGCTTAAACATTTGATAATTGAGGGATGTTCAAAGTTGGAATACATAGCCCAAGAGTTTGAGGAAACCGCTTGTCTTGAATCTATTCAAATTTCCAGATCTGGAATTAAATCTCTACCAGGAGGACTAGACAAGCTCATCCATCTCCAGAGGATTTCGTTGTCTTCGTGTTCAAATTTGGTTTCTTTTGAAGAAAGTGGGTTGCCCACCACCAGCTTTAGAGCTTTCAAAGTTGTTAATTGTGGACATTTTAGAGCCCTTCCTAATTGCGTGGTCAGCATCACCTCCCTTCGACTATTAAGTATGCGCGACTGTTCGGCTGACATATCATTTCCATCGGAGGGATTCCCTGCCAATCTCACATCACTTGCAATCTCAAACGCACCCAAAATTTATAGGCCACTTGTGGAATGGGGATTAAATAGACTCACCTCTCTTCAAGAATTGACCATCGGAGGTGGAGGATGCTCAAACGTGGTGTCGTTCCCAGAAGAAGGGATTGAAATGATGCTGCCTCCTTCTCTCACCCGTATCTCCCTTTTTGAATTTGAGAACCTGGTATCTATGTTCTCCGAGGGCTTTCAAGACCTCGCCTCTCTTAAAAAATTGGTGATCGATAATTGTCCCAAGCTAACATCTCTTCCGAAAAAAGATATGCTTCTCTCGCTTGGATATTTACGTATTCTGAGCTTGTCCGTTCTTTGAAAGAAGAGTGCTCAAGCGATAAAGGACGAGAGTGGTCTAAGATTTCCCACATACCCCTTGTTGAAATTGATGGTAAAAGAGTCATCCTGAGGTAATCAGATTGAAAGATGAGCAGCAAAATCTGTGATTGGTTTCAATTCAGAGTCATAGGACAGGTACAAAAAGCCATTTCAAACATTTCTAACTTTCCATAGGAACAAGATAATAATAGTAAATTTATTGAATGATAATTGCAGGGATTGAAAGCTAAGTTGGGGTGGCAGTGAGCTTTCAGAAAGATCTTTTGAAGGAAAAGTAAAAAGATGTCACTTCTCTTGTTAAAATTTTCAAAGACAAAGTAAAAGTGTTGATGAGATGTTATTGGCATATTGTGATTGAGTGTCCCTTTGCAAAATTACCACGCTTCAATGGGTGGAACTTGTCATTGAGTGTCCCTTAGGCTAGTAAAAGGGTGGGTGGTGCTTTAGTATTTTCAGAGAGCTGAAGTGATGATGTTGTTGCGTATTGTTTGCATGGCCATGCACGTGGGGGTTCTTGCACAAGTAAAACGACGAGGTTTCATTATGCTTAGTTGTCATTTAAAGATACGTTGCGTTTTGGTAATTTTGTAGTTAAACGACGCGTTTTGATACTTGTTATCTGTTAGTAGTTATGAACATATATACTGTACTGCACAGTGGAAAAACGGTCATAAAAACTTTGAATCAGAATTCTATTCTCTTATTCTCCTTTTTCTCTCGACTCTCTTCTCCCTTCTCTGTGATTTTCTTAATTTCAGGTTCGTAATCTTCTTTCTTGGCTTTGGGGGTTAATTTTGTAGTACCATTAGGTCATCGGTTTTTCTACAGTGTGAGCTTTGTGTATCGTAATTTCGAGTTTTTTTTATAGCAAGTTCATTTTTTATTGTGGCAGTAGATGTAGGGATTATTCCCGAACCATGCATATTATTATGTTGTTTATTTTACTTTTTTTATACGGTCTGGCACACGGCCGTGTAGCGTTAACAGCCCCTAATTTTGACTTTTTTCGTTTGTTGTTTTTCGAGTTTCTCGTTACACACTTGGTTCGATTTTGACGAGAACGCAACTACAAGACCCCCGAGACCTAAATACGACAAATAAAATGATTATAACAATATCGAGGCACAAGATAACCAAGAATAGAACTCTTTCAACATACCAAAACTCTTTCATACTCTTACCATAAATCAAACCGCAACCACACGAAGTTACGATGTTGAAGAAGCGCCCAGCATCTCACTACCCTCGCTTGAACGCAACGAACTAATTAATTAACGATTACAGAATTTAACAACATCACTTTACCTATTGAGGCAACCAAGGAAGGGGCAAATTGGAAACCCAACGAGCAGCAACCCAACGTTTAAAGCAAAACTCCCAAAGCAAAAATTGAAAGAACAGTCGAATAGATGAAACAAGAAAATCAAAATTTGGAATTTGGAATTGCCGCGTGGCTTAGGGAAATAACAAAAGGGGAAACATGGGTTTTGGGCTTTTACTCTTTGTACTTTGACAAAATTTTATATTTAGTCCCTATACTTTATAAATTTAAAAATTTATCTCCTCCTATAATTTTTATTTAAAAATAACAGCTTAATCATTAAAATCGTATGTATTTCCCGTCAATTCAAATTGACATCATGACTTGGTTGCCCTCATGTAATGTAGCATATATTTGACGGAAAATAAACATGTTAAGTTGAAAAATTTTAGTGTAAACTACCAATAACGATAATGATTAAACTAAAATTTTTAAATTAAAATGTAGGAGAATTGCTTTTTAAACTTTTTAAGTATATGGACTAAATCTGAATTTTATAAAAATGTAAGGACTAACAACATATTTTAACCTTTATTTATGTTTAAGTTAATTATTGTTCATTTTCTTTTTACCTCAAATAAATTAATTATCTCAAAATTTATTTAAGTTTTTTAAAAAAATATTTTAAGGAAAAATAAGATGATAAGTGGCAGTCCTATATAAATTTATCATTTTGTTTTCATATATGTATAATTAATAAAAATCACAAGAAGTGAGACGAAGATGGATGTATCCAACATTTATGAAAGTTGTAGTACTTTTTAAAAGATAAAATGATTTATTTAGCCCTCCAATTTTTTTAAAAAAAGTAATTTTAGTCATTTATTTAAATTTTTTTCCTCTTTAACCTTTAACCTTGTGTTTTGTTTGTTAAATAACCCTAAAATAGATAAAAATTAACATCTGCTTGATTTGACATCCATGTGATATACACGTGAAATGCCATATGGATCTCAAATAAACAATTAATTAATTTTAAAATTTAAAAATATATAATAAAATATTTTAAAAATTAAAATTTATTAAATTATTAAAAATATTTTTAATAATTTTAATTTTAAAATTTGAATAATTGTTAATGGAAAATTGTTATTTAGGCTCTTTAAATTTTTAAAATTTTAAATTAATAAAGGAACAATTGCATTTTGCCCCTAAAATTATAAAAATTTGATTAAATCCTTTAAAAATTATAAAGATATAAACTATAAAAATTAAAATTTCATTCGCCTCTAAAAATTATTTTGATTTCTCCTTGAGATATACATATAGATTGTCACATCAACAAAGTTAATAAACATTAACTTTTTTATCTATTTTGAAGTGATTTGACAAATAATAAAAATTTAAAAGTTAAAAAGATGAAAAGAATAAATAAATGACTAAAATGAAATTTTATAAAATTGAAAGATGAAACAAATTATTATACCATTTCTTTTGTCCTCTCAATTGCCATCCTTGGTGTTAGCAACCCCAATATAGTAGGTATTGTTGGTATAAATATACAATTAATTGTACCAAGTGCCTAACGCATAGAAAACTACAATAATAACTTTATCCAAAATATGAAAAACAAAAATAAGAAAATAAATGAAAAGACAAACCAACATTTAGCCCCCACTCTCTCTCTTTAATCGTTATACATCTGTTTACGATAAGATTATTCTTCTAGATTCAAATCAAAAAAATTTGGGCAAAAATATTAGATTTAAAATTGAGTTTTACATAAAATTAGACTTATTTAAATATATAATATTACGCTAAAGTAAACATTAAAATGATGTTAAGATGTCTATGTAAAAAATTAATAAATAAAATTATATAAAATTAAATTAAAATAATATAAATATTTTAAAAAATTTAAAATTAATATGGACGGACTTAAAATGGGATCGAGTTAGTATTTTTGTAAATATTAACAAGCTCAAATAAAATTTTAGGTCCAAATTTTCGATTTACAACTTTATTCAAAAGTTTAGAGAAATTATGAAATTACCTCACCAGAACTTTTGTGAAAAATTTCGATTCAAGCGAGCCCACACTTTCAGCGAGACATGAGCTTGAGGACAACGGAGAAGATTACTCGGTCAAAGCGTTCATCCTAAATTAATTGAAAATGTACAATTTTGATTAATTGTTTATTACTTAGATATCACAACCAATATCTTATTTTGAAAAAAAATTAAAACTCTAGTTTTTCCCTAAATTTTATTTTCCCTGTATTTTTTAAACTCATTTTTTCCAACAACGTACTCATGAGTCTTAAAAAGAAAATAGTACGTCTTCAACAGGTTTATCAAACATGATTTCTTTTGAGTTTAAGAGTTTTGCCAAAATGAAGTAATATTGTTTTCATATAGAGTGTAACCTCCACAATTTAACTGTAACATCCAGGCTGAGTTTGGGGTATTACAAATCCTTAGTCCCTGAATTTTATTGGGTTCAATCCTTGGAATACTCGAGAGTTCCATCATAACACTAATAAAACTACAACTCGGCTTGTCACACTTGCAATATACAGCTAGATTATTGATTGTTTTGTGTTGATTATTAGCCTCGGTGTTCGCTGTCAAATTGTTGACGCCGTTGTCAGGGAGTTTGTGTGTGATTGAGTGATTTGCTTGATTAATGCAAGTTTACTAGGGAGATAATTAACAAAACTTAATTCTATAGATATGACACTTGTTTTTCTTGCAATTGCTCGTTTATTTTTTTCGTTAAGTATTCTTGAAATTGAAAACTTGTAGAATAATCTTGACATCACCCTTTCACAACCAAGAGCTATTTTGCACCGATTTTTCTTCTCGTTTATTCGGCTTCACAGTGTTATTGAATCTCATACCTACTCTCGTCGATCTTGAAATACAAAACCATCGTCACCTTCTACAATTGCTTCATCGAAAAGAATGTACACCAAAATCATTAAGTTATTAATCTTCAAAATGATTTTTGTTTTCTTCTACTAAACACAAATAGTTCTCGTTCTTTTTTTTTTCTTTTTCGGTTGAACAGTTAAAACAATGTTACAAAAAAATAGTATATGTAAGGATTGATGTTGCCAAATAGCTTGGCGGCAACAAACAAATTTTTGGTGTTGCCAATGAGAACAATGACACAAAAAAAAAAATTAAACTTTCTAAAAGAAAAATCCTATTTTTTAAAACATTATTTTTCCGATAGGTATCGCTTAGGAGAACGACAGCACAAAAAAACTTTTTACAAAAGCTTTGACACATCTAAAAAAATATTGGTACCGCCAATGACAACGATTTACACCCATTAAAATATTTTTTCTTTTTTTATTTTCTTCCGAATATTGGTATTTTTTAGGGGTGGACGATTATACATACTTGGTGCCGCAAATGGCACGATTACACTAAAAATTAATTGTATTTTAATTAAATTAGGCAATAATTGTGTAATTATTTGGGATCATTTTTGTGTAATAATTGTGTAATTAATTGTCATTTAAGTAAATGATTCTGAAAGAGGATCATTTTGTAAATAATCAAAAGTTTTAGATATTATTGAAAAAGCCCGCTTAGGTTCGTTTATACTTTACTTTTGTTTTATACATTTCAAATATATTCATTTTTTATATAGAAAATTAGGTAGTATTCTAGGAAGTTAATCATTTTGAGTTACCATTTAAATTATTGAAAATAATTTACTGTTTAAATTTTAAATATTTCACAATAAACTTGACATCCATAAGTAGAGTGAATAAAACTCGATTCAATGAGTTAATCGAATTGAGTTATTTGAATTATTCGAGTCAACTCGAATAAGTAATTCGAGTTTCGAGTTGAATCGAGTTAGATTTTACAATTCAAATAACTCAAATAATTTGAATAATGATTGGTGTAAATACTCTTTTAGCTACCGTCAAGTTTAAAATGAACAAATCGGTTTCTCTTTCAACAAAATTACAAAAAAATTCAAAATTTATATTTTGAATAAAATTATAAAAATATATAAAGAAAGTTAAAAGTTAAAATTGTCTAGAATAATAATTTTAGGACCTAAATAAGTTAATTAATGATTCAAGTTTATCGTAATTTTGTTTTGAAAAATTTCCAAATTTATGCGCTACAACATTTAATTACTTATATTGTAATAAGATTTTAATTTAACATGTTTACTTTTTTAATTTAACTTGAACAATTTCACTCGATTCGCTCGATTCAATTTCATTTCACTTGACTCGATTCGAAAAAATTCAAATCGAGTTAGGATGATAAAATAGGATTCATCAATTCAATTAATATAAAAATTTTCACCGATTCGATCGAACACTCACTCTTATCCATAGATGTCAAAGTATTATAATCATAACTAATAATTACATAGACATGAAAAACTTGTTGATATTAACAATCACAATGAACTTAACTCTCATGAGTATTAAAATATTTCTAAAAACTTATTTAAAAAATAATTTTGAAGATAATATTTTAATAAATAATTATTACATCTATAATATCAAAATAAAAAATAAAATAATTAATATAAATTTAAACTTAAAATTCAAAATATTTTAATAAAACTTTAATAAAAATAAGCAATAAATTCTACTCTTTAACTAAAAATAATGTATATAACTAAAATTAATTTATTATTAACATGCATTAAAACACAAATACTTGTATGGCGTAAATATAATGTATCAAAATTATTTGCTCTCTTTTCAATGATATTATCTTTTGATTAAATAAAAAATAAATTGGAGGCTGATGTGGATAAAATATTCTCTCGAAATACGTTTTATTAATATATCTTTTAAAATTATGCTGACGTAAAAATAATTTTTAAAAATAATTAAAAATAAGTTTATTTCCGTAAAATTTAAAAATATAGATATTTTAAGTAAATCGTCCAATGAGGTTATCTTTTGATTAAATAAAGAAAGATTGGTACGCAATAAAAGAAAGAAATTGGAGGATGCAATCATTCCTATAACTGTGACCTGTTTTCCACTTTCTTGTGTTTTCCATCTCATTTGTCTCTATTCATTGACTTCATCTCCCTTCCCTGTTAACCCCAATTACACAATCCATCTCCCTTTCCTTCTTCATCTCTCTCTTTGATTTCTTTGTCCCAATTCCACCATGTCTGTCATTGGAGAGGTTGCTCTTTCTGCCTTTTTGGAGATGTTGTCTGCCAAGTTGCTTGATTCTGTACTCAACTTTGTGGCCGATTACAGGCAAGTCCACCAGCAACTCAAGCTGTGGCAATCCATGTTACCGAGATCAAAGCAGTGTTGAACCATGCAGAGGAGAAGCAGATCAAGGACGAGGGTGTGAAGAATTGGTTGGACGATCTCCAAGACTTAGCTTACGATGTGGATGACATCTTGGACGACTTCGCTTGCCAAGAGTTACGTCTCAAGCTCCAAAAACCTCAAGCACAATCCAGCACTAGTAAGGTACACAAACTCATTCCTACCTGCTGTACTGGTGCTAATTTCTCTCCAGCCACTTTTAAGTTCAATACTAAGATAATTTCAAAGATAGAAGCAATCACTGATAGACTGAATAGTTTGAACTCTCGAAGAAGTAGTTTGGGGTTGAGTGAGATCATGTCTCAAGGCGCAACTTCCAAGGGAAACAAACCCAGGCTGCAACCAACTTCCTTGATGGATGGAGCTGTGGAGTATGTTGGTAGAGCCAAGGAGAAGCAAGAAATGCTTGAGTTGCTCAAAAGTTACAATTCCAATGGAGTTTGTGTCCTTTCCATCGTTGGCATGGGAGGGATGGGGAAAACAACTCTTGCTCAGCTTGTTTACAATGATCCCAGCATTAAGGAGTCTTTCGATCACAAGTCCTGGGTATGCGTTTCTGAGGACTTTGATGCTGTTAACATTACAAAGACGATTTTAAGATCCCTCGATGCTGACTCATGCGATGAGAATGACTTGAACTTGCTTCAAGTCAAGTTGAAGGAGAAGTTATCCGGAAAAAGGTTCTTGCTTGTTTTAGATGACATTTGGAACGAGAGTTACAGTGATTGGACCATCTTACGGGCTCCATTTGGAGCAGGAACCAAGATTATTGTAACAACTCGACTCGAAAATGTTTCATCTAATGTAGACCCGGTGAAACCGTTCTACTTGGATAAACTCTCGCATCATGATTGTTTGTCCATATTTGCTCAGCATGCATTGAAAACAAGAAGCTTTGATGGGCATCCCCAATTCAAAGAAATTGGAGAGGACATAGTGAGAAGGTGCAACGGCTTACCTTTGGCAGCAAAAGCCATTGGAAGCTTATTGCGCACAGTTCAGGATCATAGTGAATGGGAAAAAGTATATGAGAGCGAGATATGGGACCTGCCAAAAGATCCATGTGGCTTAATTCCAGCTTTGCGATTAAGCTACCATTATCTTCCTCCGCATCTGAAACGATGCTTTGCATACTGCTCCATATTTCCTAAAGATTATGAATTTGGAGAAGAAGAGATAATCTTGTTATGGAGAGCAGAAGGTTTCTTGCAATCAAAAGCTAAAATTCAAGGCAAAGGTCTTGGAAACCAATATTTTCAAGATCTAGTGTCAAGGTCATTTTTTCAAAGGTCTAGTGAAGACAAATCCCGTTTCGTGATGCATGATCTTATGAATGATTTAGCCGAATTAGTTGCAGGAGAAATATGTTGCAGACTGGAGGGTGAAAAGCAACGAAAGTTTTCGCATCGTTCTCGGCACTCAGCTTATGTTAGCGATGATGAATATCACAGTGTAAAGAAGTTTGAAGCATTTTATCAAATGACTTCTTTACGTACTTTCTTACGCTTACCCTTAATGGCTCCAAGATATGAGGTATTGTTTTTATCTAATGTTGTCTTGGATGATTTATTGCCAAGACTTGGCTACTTAAGGGTTCTTTCGTTGCGTGGGTATATGATCTTTGATTTGCCCGACTTTTTTGAAAATTTAAAACATCTACGCTACTTAAATTTTTCTGGCACCCAAATCAATTGTTTACCTGATTCTTTGTGTACTCTTTATCATTTGGAGACTTTAATATTAAGAGATTGTCGAGTGCTCAAAAATTTACCCTCGAAGATCGGAAACCTTGTCAACTTGCATTTTCTTGATATTAGAGGTGCAGATTCAATACAAAGGATGCCCTCCGGATTTGATCAGCTCACCAAACTTCAAATCTTATCTGATTTTGTTATAGGGGAAGGTGATGGACATCTTCTTAGAGAATTGAAAAATTTGTCAAGCCTTAGAGGTAATTTTGTCTTTCTGGATTGGAGAATGTTAATGGTCAAGATGCGAGGAAGCTAAGTTAAATGAGAAGCTAGGGATTGATGGGTTAGAACTACAATGGGGTGCAGACTTGGAGAATAGTACAAGGAAGAAAGAAGTTGAAGAGCGGGTGTTGGACTTTCTTCGTCCTCAGAAAAAGCTTGAGCAACTCATCATTGAGAATTACGGGGGTGTAAAATTCTCGTCTTGGATAGCAGATTCTTCCTTCAAGAATTTGTCGTCTTTGAAGCTTCGCAATTGTAAAAACTGCAAATCACTACCATCAGTTGGAAGGTTGCCATTGTTAAAAGATCTTTCAATTATTGGTTTCGATCTAGTACAAAAGATTGGTGTTGAGTTCTTTGGAGAAAATCAATTGAATCCATTTGCATCATTAGAGATTCTGTCTTTTGAGAGTCTTCCAAACTGGAAGGAGTGGGACACTTGTGAAGGAGACGAGAAGGTTTTGAAACTCCCCAGCCTTCGTGAGCTTTCAATCAAAACCTGTCCTCAATTGTTGGGAAGGTTGCCTACCGATCTTCCTTCCTTGCAAAAACTTGAAATTCATGAGTGTACGAGTTTGGTAGTTTCAATATCAAGTTTTCCGTCACTGTGTGAATTAATTGTAGAAGGGTGTGCAGAACTGGTGGATGATTGCTCTTCTCCTGCAAAGGAGCTTTCCTCTTTGCAAACTTTGTCTCTTTCTAACATTTCAAAGTTTAATATTGATGGTTGGGAGGAGTTGGCATCTCTATCACAGCATGGGTTTAGTTTAGTTGGACATCGTTTCATTTCCGTTTGGTGTTGTCCTCAACTGCAGTCTTTGGAAGCCGAGGAAGCCGAATTGCAACCTGACAAGATTTCAGGTGTTGAATCTCTGAAGATAGTTTTTTGTGATAGGCTCAATAGACTGCCACAAGTCTTACATGAGCTCACATTCGTTACAGTGATGAAAATTTATTATTGTCGAAGCTTGGTTTCTTTTGCAGAGAATAACTTACCTCCTAATTTAAAAAAGCTGAGAATCAGAAACTGTGAGAATTTGGAGTATTTGGTTGATGAAAAAGAAGATAATAAGAGTATGAGTAGTACCCTCTGTCTTCTTGAGCACTTGTCTATCTTTAAGTGTCCATCTCTAATGTCTTTGTCATCGAAGGGGCACAAAAATATTTGCAATCAGCTTCAACTTCTCGAAATTCACCACTGCTCAAAGCTGAGTTGCCTATTTTCAAACACCAAGTTTCCCATAAGGCTTAAACATTTGATAATTGAGGGATGTTCAAAGATGGAATACATAGCCCAAGAGTTTGAGGAAACCGCTTGTCTTGAATCTATTCAAATTTCCAGATCTGGAATTAAATCTCTACCACGAGGACTAGACAAGCTCATCCATCTCCAGAAGATTTCATTGCATTGGTGTGCAAAGTTGGTTTCTTTTGAAGAAAGTGGGTTGCCCACCACCAGCTTCAGAGCTTTTGTAGTTGCTGATTGTGTAAATTTTGGAGCCCTTCCTAAGTGCATGGCCAGCATCACCTCCCTTCGACGATTAAGAGTGCACAACTGTTCGGCTGACATATCATTTCCATCGGAGGGATTCCTTGCCAATCTCACATCGCTTGAAATCTCAAACGCACCCAAAATTTATAGGTCACTTGTGGAATGGGGATTAAATAGACTCACCTCTCTTAAAGTATTGACCATCGGAGGTGGAGGTTGCTCGAGCGTGGTGTCGTTCCCGGAAGAAGGATTGGAATGATGCTGCCTCCTTCTCTCACCGTATCAAGCTTTTTGAATTTGAGAACTGAATTCATGTTCTCCGAGGCCTTTCAAGACCTCGCCTCTCTTAAAGGATTGGTCATCGGTGATTGTCCCAAGCTAACATCTCTTCCTAAAAAGACATGCTTCTCTCGCTTGGATATTTACGTATTGACAGTTGTCCGTTCTTTGAAAGAAGAGTGCTCAAGCGATAAAGGACGAGAGTGGTCTAAGATTTCCACATACCCTTTGTTGAAATTGATTTTAAAAGATTCATTCCGGGAATCAAATTGAAAGATGAGCTGCAAAATCGGTGATTGGCTTCTTCGAGTCATGGGACGTAAAAAAGCCATTTCAAACATTTCTAACTTTCCTTAGGGACAAGATAATAATAGGAATTAGTATAAATTTATTGAATGATATTTGCAGGGATTGAAAGCTAAGTTGCGTTTAGGCGCATTTATCCTCTTATTCAATGGTTGAGGTGGGTTATGTATAGTTCTAAATATTATATTTATCCTCTTATATACTTCAACTAATGTGAGACATAAAGCATCAAATAAGATTTTTGTCTTTCTTTTGATTGTCACTATTTTTTTGTTCAGTTGAAATTAAAAAAAAAAATCAACTTGAGGCTTATATTAAAATAAGGAAATTTTTATTTAAAGAAAATATGGGTTTTATTAAAATAAAAAAAAAAGAGTTGTCACTTGAGTATTTACGGTTAGGTGTGATCGATCACCTATAAAATTATAATTTATTAAAAATAATTTAAAATCTCTCTAAAATGATAATTTTAGATATACGTTAAAATCCAAAGAAAAATAGATTCGAAAGTCAATTACGTGATGAAAGATTATATCACCCTTACAACTATCAAAATTGGTACTAGTGACGCCTACGTCATTTGTATCTCTTTTCAATGGCGTCATTGTTTCATTCAATCTTTTCCCTTTATTGATTACGTGTTGTCCGAGAATCCTAAATTTTAAAATTGTGAAATATGATATTTAAATATGATCCATTTAATTAATTACATATATAATAAAAATAAATTTTATTTCTAAATGAATTAAAATTTTAAAATAATGTTCGGTATCTCCTATCCATAAAATACCAAAAATTATATTTTATTAATTAGCAAAACCCGTGGATTCACTTGGTTTGGAAATGAATATATCATCATTAATAAACTTATCTTCTATTTTGGAAAATTAGGAAAAACATCGAAAAAAAGTCTAATTTAAGAAAATGTGTCGATTTTGGAGAGAAAATTAAAAATGATTACCGGAAAAACGCTTTCTACAGAACTCATTTTCTTTTGACAAATTAGATTTTTTACAATATATTTATTAAAGGCAATTGTGTGAAGGAGCAAAGTAGAAGGAGGAAAAGGAACACAAGTTGATCTACGGAGAAACACGAATTTGTCTTCTAGTTACTTTCCTTTTTTAATTTTTAATTTGTTATGAATTGACGAACATGATTGCTAAATATTTTTTGCTTTCAATTTAGTTAAAATGACTTAATTACATTGTTGTTAAATTGATTGCATTCTTTTAACTTAGATTGTTAAAATTCATTAATGATGTTATGTGCCTTGGTTGCTTATTCATTCAGATAAAATCATGAACATGTTATTCATACATTATAAATGTAGGGAAGCAATCCAATTAACTAGTTAATCCGAGTAAAATTTGTAATACTCTTAATCTATCTTCGTCATTGAATTAGGGTTACTGAGTATTGCTACACTAAACAAAACATTCAACATCAAAGCAGAAACAATTATGCAATTCAAGAACTATCATTAAATAAATGAATAAAAATAACAAAATTCAGATCACTTAAACAATATTAGCAAACTAATAAACAATTATATGTTAAAAATAACATATATGCCATAAAATACTTTTAAATATATATATATATATATATATATATGCGCTACTATTATAACCATATAAAAAATAATATTTTAAACATAAATCACGTATGGGCGTGTGAAAAGTTAAAAAAATGGATTTGTGTAACTCGCTTTTGTAATTATCTGTACAATTAATCCAATTTTTTATTTTGTAGTTAGTTGCTCTAATTACACTTAGGAATGTAGATTACGATGTTTGGATTCTTTAACAATTTGGTCATCCCGTTCTCACGTTTTTGAACAGTGTCAAGATATCGTTAGTAAAGTATTAATTTTGTTACAATTCATTTATTAGGTTATCTCATATTCTAGATGGAAGAAAAAAATAACATTTATTTTTATTATATTAGTGAATATAATTTTCCCAAAATAACTTTAATTAAAAACCAAAATGGTTTTTTTTCTTTTCTTTTCTCTCTTGACTTTAAAAATAATTTTGAATTTTTCATGATGGAAAAAATAAATCACAGATTGTGTGTAATGCATAAAAATGTCATACAACAAAAATAAATAGAAAATTATGTGAATGTAATGATTAAAGGTTATGATTATCACTTCATTTCCGAAACATTAAATATATATATATATATCACAATTATTTTTTCGATACTCAAGTACAAGTGTCGATATTCAAGTATAGGTATCGATATTTTTGTTAAATCTTGAATCCAAACATTTTATTGATATTCAAACACATGTATCAATATTTTTACCCTAAATATCGATACTCGTAAAAAGGTATTGTCGAACCATTTTTTGTTTGGAAAACAGGCCGACTTTAAAAAGAAAAACGGATTCGCCACCAATCTTTTTTGAAGTGTGATTGGGTCACTTTAGAAAACATTTTGGTGTACGGATTTTAAGAAAACGGGTTCGGGAGTCGGTTACATACGAGGAAGGATTAGCACCCTCGCAACGCCCAAAATTGGTACCATGTTGATTGATTAATGTCCTTAATATCGAAAATTAGAAAATATTTTAAAGTATGGAAAAAATGTTTGGATGACTCGTATTGGATATCAAAATTCTCTTTTTCCGAAAAGCTGAAATATCATGTCTAGCACGATAGAACACGATGCTTCAAACTCTCGATACCAAGATCATTTTATGATTTCCAAAATACATGTAGTGCAATTTGAAAAGGGTATTTCACTATTTGGCTAAACTAAAACCGAAACCCAGCACGATTGGGTACGATTCCTTGGATTTCCAATCATGAAATATTGCCCTTATTTAAGAAATACGATAAAAAAATCTGTGAAGGATATCTAGTTGTTTAGATGAACAGAAAATCGAAACCCAGCACGATTGGGCACGAATTTCTTGAACTTCCAAACACGAAACATTGCCTTATTTTCAAAAAATACGATTGAAATCTTTAAAGGACATTTAGTGATCTGGACGAACGAAAAAATCGAAGCCCAGCACGATTGAGCACGATTTCTCGAACTTCCAACCACGTAATGTTACCTTTGTAAAACCCCTTTTTTATGAATTTTGGGAAAAAAAAGTAAAAACGTTAAGATGTAATTCAAAATCATTGATCGACATGGAATGATAAGAACAAAAATATATAAATTTAAATAGTAAATTACCAAAAAATAAAAATAATAAAGGTAATGAAATAACGAAAATAGTAATATTAATATTGATAAAGAAAACATAAAATGATAATAACCATAGCAATAAAAATAAAATAATAGAGACATATATATATATATATATATATATATATACCTATAATAAATATAATAATAAAGTAATAGTAACCATATTGAAAATAACATTGAATATAATAGAAATAATAATAATGGATATAATAGTAGTATGCAACAAAATATAAAAATAATAAACGTAATAAATAAAAATATTGGTAATAAAATAGTACAACCATAAATATAATAGTAGTAAGAGTAGTATAGTAACAATAATATATGTAAAATAATAGTGAAAGGAAAAAAGAAAAGAAATGTAATATAGATATAATAGAATATAATAAAAACAATTTAATAATATTAATAATAATATATGCAAAATAGAGGTACATTCGATAGAATATAGATATAATGATAATATAAAATAAAAAGTAAGTAAAACAATATATAATAATAGTAAAGATACTAGGGAAAAAAGTTTAATAATATCGTAACAAAATATTTAAAAAAATAATTGATTTAATGATAAAATAGTGAAAAATAATCAAAAGGGGACTAAATTCGAACAAAAACATAAGCTTTGGGCCAAATTTAAAGTAAAGGAAGACGAATGGGCTAACTCGCGATGCGCGCAATTTAGGGGGACCCAAAGCGATATTATTCCCAGGCTCTAAATGCAGCATTTAAAGCACGGACAAAATCAAATAAAAAATAGAAAAACGGGGTAAAATTTTAAAAACAAAATAAGTCTATTTGAAACACCTAGAAACGCGAGGGGCCATTTGCGAAATAAGACCAAAAATAGAAAACACGGATCCTTCCCCGTCTTGGTCGGTCATGGTCGAGGCCCAAACGACGTCGTTTGGCCTCGACCGATGCTCAAAACGGCGCCAGTTTAGTGTAGCTATAAAAGCTAAAACTCTTCCCAAAAATTTCATTTTATCCTTTCTCTTCAAAAAAAAAGTCCAAAAACTCTCTCAAATCTCTCTCTCTCCCCTCTCCCACCGATGGGATGCCAATAACGTCCGGTCACGGACCGTAAATACCGTCGTCCGCCACGGCCATCGCAAGACGGTGGTAAAAATCGAAAAAGGTACGTTTTTCCTTTTTAATAAAATGTTTGGGACTTTTGGCATAAAAAAAGAAAAGAAAAACTAAAAGGAATGAATCGAAATAAAAAATAATAATAAAGAGAAAAGAAAAATAAAACCTTTCGTTTTGCTATCTCTTTTCCTTACAAGTATATGCTTTTCTTTTTATCTCCAAAAAAAACTCCTCCCTTTACAATGATTCTCAAGGCTTTTATAGCCTTATCGAATATCAAAATCCTAAAACTCTAGTGTTTTGTCGTGTTGTTGCTTTTACATTCGTAGGTGAGCGTCGGGAGGAGTAGGGCTCTTCATACGAAAACCTTTGAGCGCTGCACGACTCGGAGGGTGGACAACGTGGTGGCGGCGTCTTTGAGGTAGGATCTGTTGGTGGCACACAAGATCTTCTGCTAGGGTTTCAAACCTCAAAAACTTTAGGTTGTTGGGCTTAGTGGACCTTGTTTAGGGTTTGGGTCTGGATAAGTTTTAATTTTTGTAAAAGATAGCCAATGGGCTGTAATTTTGGTGTAATGGACTGTGGGCTTATTTTTTATTAAGGATCCGGGCAAATTTTTGCCCATTACACCGCTCTCTTTGCTCATTATCGATATCTGAGGATAGAGCAAAGACTTTAAAAGGCCGAATTTTGCCCGGTCCAGCTGGATCTTGGTTTCTTGTGGCTTCATTCCCTCCTCTGCGCCTCTAGGGGTATAGGAATTTTGTTTCAATCTGCTACCTTTAGCCTGCTCCACTCCTGCTCAGTGGAGATAAGGCTTCAGTCTTCCGATCTGCTCTACTCCCACTCAGTAGAGATAAGATCTCCGCTTTCGATCTGCTCTACTCCTTCTCAGTAGAGATAAGATCTGTATCTTTAACTGCTCCGCCCACTTCTCGCCAAGAGATAAGGCTTTATCTTCGATCCGCCCCACTCACCTTTCGGTGGAGATAAGATCTGTTGTCTTGATCCGCCCACTCCTGCTTTCGGTGGAGATAGGATCTATTGTCTTCGATCCGCTCCACTCACCTTTCGGTGGAGATAGGACCTACTATCTTTAGCTCGCTCTACTCCCGCTTTCGAGAGAGATAAGGCCTCAATCTTTGATCTACTCTACTCACCGCCAGTAGAGATAAGATCTCTTGCTTCGATCTGCTCTACTCTGCTCCGTAGAGATAAGATCATTGTCTTCAATCCGCTCCACTCACTTTCGGTGGAGATAGGATCTACTATCTTTAGCCTGTTCCACTCCTTTCGGTGGAGATAAGGCTTCGATCTTCGATCCGCTCTACCTCGCCAGAGAGATAAGATCTGTTATCTTCAATCCGCTCCACTCTGCTCAATGGAGATAGGATCTCTGCTTTAGCTTGCTCCTCACCTCGCCATGAAGATAAGGCTTGATCTTTCGATCTGCTCTACTCTCGCTCGCCAGAGAGATAAGATCTGTTATCTTCAATCCGCTCCACTCCTGCTCAATGGAGATAGGATCTCATCGTCTTTAGCCTTCTTCACCTCTTTCCGTGAAGATAAGGCTTGATCTTCGATCTGCTCTACTCGCCAAGAGAGATAAGATCTGTTATCTTCAATCCGCTCCACTCTGCTCAATGGAGATAGGATCTACTATCTTTAGCCTGCTCCACTCCTGCTCAGTGAAGATAAGGCTTCAATCTTCGATCTGCTCCACTCCTGCTCAGTGGAGATAAGATCTGCACTCTTCTGTAACTCCCATCAACTTTGCTACATTGTCCTCTGGGGAACCTACCTGTAGAAGTGATTTCATGGGGTCTATGCATATGTCAAATGATTAGGATGTCATGAAAGGTGCTCCTAACCATATGTATCATGAATGTTATGAATGGATGCAAAATGTCATGAGAATGATTCATTTTAACACTTGGGTCATTATTGCTTGCTACTTATTAAGGTGACCCACGACGTATGTCTTCTCTGCTCAATTGATACTTCTAACAACTAATCAAGATGTCGCCACCGCTTAAACCCTTATCTCAAGTCTCGAGCCCTTTTAAGCACGGTTAGTTCAAACAATTATCTGTTTGGATTCTTGTATTTTAGAAACTTTCGAGTAGTGCATAAAACTTCTTTTGTGAAAGTATTATTAGTTCAAGAATCATTATTTCAAAGAAAATGCTCGAAACAAGACTATAGAAATGAATAAAACTAAAATTTATTCGGGATAAAAACCCGTGAAAAATGGGTTGACCAAGGAAAACAAATTCCATTAAAGTGCAATATGAGTAAGAATGTATTGATGCCCCGGATATCACAGTCTGAGCTTTTCTGTATGTACTTCTTGAAGACCACTCTGAGTTCAACATGTGTCTAGAAGATCCATGGTACTTTGTAGATGCCCCAAGACGTAACATATCTCCTCATTGTTAATTCAAGTATAGCGAAACTCATGTGCCCCTCACGAGTTGATCATACTTTGAGCCGCCCTTTTTGGGTTTTCAACTCAAAGCCCCTTTGGTCTCAAAGCGCCATTTGCGGGTTTTCGCTTTGGCCTCTCTATTTTTTTTTGAACTCAAGATGCCCCTTTGTGGGTTTTCATCTTAGCCCACTTTCAAGCGAAGTACTTCTTAACTGATCTGCATTAATTGGATTTAGCAGACTTTTGCCGTCCATCTCGGCTAGCATCAAAGCTCCTCCAGAAAAGGCCTTTTTTACAACATAAGGTCTTTCCCAATTAGGCATCCACTTTCCCAAAGTCCTTTTGCATAGGAGGACTGTTTCAACACCAAGTCTCCTTCATGGAATACTCTGGCGGACTTTCTTATTGTAAGCTCGCATCATCCGCTTCGGTACAATTGACTATGGCGAATAGCTCTTAGTCAGAATATGCCACGGCCATCGCAAGCCGGGTAGTGGTAGAAAATCTGAAAAAAGTACGTTTTCTTTCCCTTTTTTAATAAAATGTTTGGGACTTTTGGCATAAAAAAAAGAAAAAGAAAAACTAAAAAGAACAGAATCGAAATAAAAAAAATAATAATAAAAGAGAAAAAGAAAAATAAAACCTTTCGTTTTTGCTATCTCTTTTCCTGTTACAAGTATATGCTTTTCCTTTTTTATCTCCAAAAAAAAAACTCCTCCCTTTACAATGATTCTCAAGGCTTTTATAGCCTTATCGAATATCAAAATCCTAAAACTCTAGTGTTTTGTCGTGTTGTTGCTTTTACATTCGTAGGTGAACGTCGTGGAGGAGTAGGGCTCTTCATACGAGCCTTTGAAAGCGCCGCACGACTCGGAGGGTGGACAACGTGGTGGCGCGTCTTGAGGTAGGATCATTGGTGGCGGCACAAGATCTTCTGCTAGGGTTTCAAACCTCAAAAAACTTTAGGTTGTTGGGCTTAGTGGACCTTGTTTAGGGTTTGGGTGCGGATAAGTTTTAATTTTGTAAAATATAGCCAATGGGCTGTAATTTTGGTGTAATGGACTGTGGGCTTATTTTTTATTAAGGATCCGGCAAATTTTTGCCCATTACAGCGCTCTCTTTGCTCATTATCGTATACCGAGGATAGAGCAAAGACTTTAAAAGGGCAAATTTTGCCCGGTCAATTGGATCTTGGTTTCTTGCTTCATTCCTCCTCTGCGCCTCTAGGGGTATAGGAATTTTGTTTCAATATGCTATCTTTAGCCCGCTCCACTCCCTTTCGGTGGATATAAGGCTTGGCCTTCGATCCGCTCTACTCCTACTCAGAGAGATAAGATCTCCGCTTCGATCCGCTCTACTCCTTCTCATTAGAGATAAGATCATATCTTTGGCCCGCTCCACTCTTTCGGTGGAGATAAGGCTTCTATCTTCGATCCGCCCCACTCCTACTCGGTGGAGATAAGATCATTGTCTTGATCCGCCCACACTCGCCGGTGGAGATAGGATCTATTGTCTTCGATCCGCTCCACTCGCCGGTGGAGATAGGACCTACTATCTTTAGCCCGCTTACTCTCGCCAAGAGAGATAAGGCCTCAATCTTTCGATCTACTCTACTCCCCTTTCAGAGAGATAAGATCTGCTGCTTCGATCTGCTCTACTCGCCTCTCCGTAGAGATAAGATCTGTTGTCTTCAATCCGCTCCACTCCCGGGTGGAGATAGGATCTACTATCTTTAGCCCGCTCCACTCCTTTCAGTGGAGATAAGGCTTCGATCTTCGATCCGCTTACCTCGCTTCAGAGAGATAAGATCATTATCTTCAATCCGCTCCACTCTGCTCAATGGAGATAGGATCTCATGTCTTTAGCTTCGCTCCACTCCTTTCCGGTGAAGATAAGGCTTCGGTCTTTCGATCCGCTTACTCTCGCCAAGAGAGATAAGATCTATTATCTTCAATCTGCTCCTCTCGCTCAATGGAGATAGGATCTCTGTCTTTAGCCCGCTTCACTCCGCCGGTGAAGATAAGGCTTCGATCTTCGATCTGCTCTACTCTCTTTCATTAGAGATAAGATCATTATCTTCAATCCGCTCCACTCCCGCTCAATGGAGATAGGATCTACTATCTTTAGCCCGCCCACTCCCGCCGGTGAAGATAAGGCTTCAATCTTGATCTGCTCCACTCCCCTTTCGGTGGAGATAAGATCTGCACTCTTCTGTAACTCCCATCAACTTTGCTACGTTGTCCTCCAGGGAACCTACCGTAGAAGTGATTTCATGGGGTCTATGCATATGTCAAATGATTAGGATGTCATGAAAGGTGCTCCTAACCATATGTATCATGAATGTTATGAATGGATGCAAAATGTCATGAGAATGATTCATTTTTAACACTTGGGTCATTATTGCTTGCTACTTATTAAGGTGACCCCGACGATGTCTTCTCTTCACTGATACTTCTAACAACTAATCAAGATGTAAATCACTTGCTAAACCCTTATCTCAAGTCTCGAGCCCTTTTAAGCTGGTTAGTTCAAACAATTGTCTGTTTGATTCTTGTATTTTTAGAAACTTTCGAGTAGTGCATAAAACTTCTTTTGTGAAAGTATTATTAGTTCAAGAATCATTATTTCAAAGAAAATGCTCAAACAAGACTATAGAAATGAATAAAACTAAAATTTATTCGGGATAAAAACCCGTGAAAAATGGGTTGACCAAGGAAAACAAATTCCATTAAAGTGCAATATGAGTAAGAATGTATTGATGCCGGATATCACGATCGAGCTTTTCAGATGTACTTGAAGACCACTCTGAGTTCAACATGTGTCTAGAAGATCCATGGTACTTTGTAGATGCCCCAAGACGTAACATATCTCCTCATTGTTAATTCAAGTATAGCGAAACTCAGATGCCCCTCATGAGTTGATCATACTTTGAGCCGCCCTTTTTGGGTTTTCAACTCAAAGCCCCTTTGGTCTCAAAGCGCCCTTTACGGGTTTTCGCTTTGGCCTCTCTATTTTTTTTTGAACTCAAGATGCCCCTTTGTGGGTTTTCATCTTAGCCCACTTTCAAGCGAAGTACTTCTTAACTGAGTCTGCATTAATTGGATTTAGCAGACTTTTGCCGTCCATCTCGGCTAGCATCAAAGCTCCTCCAGAAAAGGCCTTCTTTACAACATAAGGTCCTTCCCAATTAGGCATCCACTTTCCCCTGAAGTCCTTTTGCATAGGGAGGATCTGTTTCAACACCAAGTCTCCTTCATGGAATACTCTGGGGTGGACTTTCTTATTGTAAGCTCGCATCATCCGCTTCTGGTACAATTGACCATGGCGAATAGCTCTTAGCCTCTTTTCCTCAATTAGATTCAGTTGATCATATCGAGATTGAACCCATTCTGCTTCGTCCAACTTCAGCTCTGACAAAACCCGGAGTGAAGGGATCTCAACTTCAATAGGCAAAACTGCCTCCATCCCATAAACCAACGAGAAAGAAGTTGCCCCGGTAGAGTATCTAACCGATGTTCGATAGGCGTAGAGGGCAAGCGGTAACTTTTCATGCCAGTCCTTGTAGGTCTCAACCATTTTCCCCACAATTCTCTTGATATTTTTATTAGCCCTCATCGCTTCCATTCATTTTCGGCGATATGGCGATTTGAGTTATGGTGCTTAATGTTGAACTGACTGCAGACTTTTGCTATCACTTTATTGTTCAAGTTTAGTGCATTGTCAGACACGATCCTTTCTGGCATACCGTAGCGACATATGATCTCCTTCTTCAAAAACTTGCTAACTGCCGTCTTCGTGATATTGGCATATGAAGCTGCCTCTACCCATTTGGTGAAGTAATCAATGACTACAAAGATGAAACGATGTCCATTAGAAGCTTTCGGTGAGATCGGCCCAATGACATCTATGCCCCACATTGAGAAAGGCCATGGAGAAGTCATAACATGAAGAGGTGAATGAGGCACATGGATCTTGTGTCCATAAACCTGGCACTTATGGCACTTCTTGGCGTAATGGATGCAGTCTCTTTCCATCGTGGACCAGTAATACCAGAATCTCATGATTTGCCTGGCCATCGTAAACCCATTGGCATGTGTTCCACAGACACCCTCATGGACTTCTTCCAGATTTTCCTAGCTTCAACAAAGATCCACACATCTAAGCAACACTTGATCCCTCCTCTTTTATACAGATCTCTCCATCTAGGACATAGTCGCTGGCAAGTCTTCTCAATGTTCTCTTATCATTTTCAGTCGCTTGATCGGGATATTCACGGCTCTTTACGTATTGTAGAATATCATAGTACCAAAGATGATCATCTCTCTCCTCCTCTTCGTCAATATTGAAACAATGAGTCAGAGCCTCACAAATACTCATTTGGATAGGCTTCATACCCTCCTGCTCATTCACTTTGATCATAGAAGCTAGAGTGGCCAAAGCATCAGCAATCTGGTTTTCATCACGTGGGAGGTAAAAGAATGTGATATCATCAAACTCCTCAATTAGTTCTAAAACTAACTTTCGATAACTGATCAGTTTGGGATCTCTTGTTTCCCATTCTCCTTTGAGCTGATATATTACAAGGGCAGAGTCTCTGTATACCTCTAGAACCTTAACTTTGTGGTTTATGGCTGCTCGGATTCCCATGATACACGCATCGTATTCTGCCATGTTATTTGTGCAATGGAAGTCTAACTTGCAAGTGAATGGATAATGCTCTCCCTTTGGGGATACCAGGACTGCCCCAATTCCATTACCAACGGCATTTGACGCTCCATCAAAGTTCGTCTTCCAAGGATGATCTTCTAGGATACCTTCCTTAGTCGCTGCTACAAACATTAACTCTTCATTAGGAAAATCGAAATTAAGAGGCTCATAATCATCTAGCGCTCTGCTGGCTAGGAAATCTGCTATTGCACTCCCCTTCACCGCCTCCTGGTTCACATAGACAATGTCGAATTCAGAGAGTAAAATTTGCCATCGGGCCATTCTTTCATTCAAGGCGATCGACTCCATCATGTATTTCAGAGGGTCCAATTTCGATATTAACCAAGTCGTGTGGTACAACATGTACTGCCTCAACCTCCGAGTTGTCCAGACCAATGCACAACACAATTTCTCAATTGGCGAGCATCTCATTTCACACTCGGTGAATTTCTTACTGAGGTAGTATATCGCTCTTTCTTTCTTCCTTGTCTCATCGTGTTGGCCTAGCACACATCCCATTGAATTATCGAACACTGTCAGATACAAAATCAAGGGTCTATCAGGACTGGGAGGCATTAACACTGGGGTATTGGAAAAATATTGTTTAATCTTATCAAACGCCCTCTAGCATTCATCATCCCAAATGCCTGGATTGTGCTTCTTAAGAAGAAGAAATATTGGATCATATTTTTCAGTGAATTGCGAAATAAAACGAGCGATGTAATTCAATCTTCCCAGGAAACCTCAGACTTCCTTCTGAGTGCGCGGTGGAGGTAACTTTTGTACGGCCTTGACTTTATCCGGATCTACTTCGATTCTTTTTGCACTGACCACGAAACCTAATACCTTCTCTGATCGAGCCCCGAAAGTACATTTGGCTAGATTGAGCTTCAGCTGAAATTTCCTTAATCTCAGGAACAGCTTCTTCAATACTTGTACATGCTCCCCTTCCATTCGAGACTTTGCGATCATATCATCGACGTAGACCTCAATCTCCTTGTGCATCATGTCGTGAAATAATGTTACCATGGCCCTTTGATATGTTGCCCCCGCATTCTTTAACCCAAACGGCATCACTTGGTAACAAAAGTTCCCCATAAGGTTATGAAGGTAGTCTTTACCATGTCTTTAGGATGCATCTTTATTTGATTGTATCCCAGAAACCGAATCCATGAAGGAGAAAATGAAAACCCATTGTGTTATCCACCAAAGTGTCAATGTGAGGAAGTGGGAAGTTGTCTTTCGGTGGCCTTATTTAAGTCCACAGAATCGACGCACATCCGGACTTTTCCATCCTTTTAGGGACAGAACCACGTTGGCTACCCATTCGAGTAATTTACTACTCGTAAGAACCCAAAGATCAAATTGCTTCTTGACTTCTTCCCTTATCTTTCTCAGTAACATCGGGTCTCATCCTTCAAGCTTCATTGGACCGCTTACATTCTCCTTTTATGGGAATACGGTGTCCGCAATATCAAGACTCAACCTGGCATGTCTTGATATGACCATGCGAAGGCATCTTTGAACTCTAGCGAAGTCTAATGAGGTCCCGCTTGTTTCATGGGTTATGCAGTCTTGATTTTCACTTCTTTCCCATCCTCTGAAGCACATTTTCAATTGTCTCCATGTGAGGTAGAATCGACTTCTCCTCCCGCTCTACCATCCTTAACAAATCCGGATAAATCATAATCTTAGTCATCCAAAGTCCCGAGATCCCTCAGGCACGTGTCTTGCTCATAAGTAAATTCGAGTTCATAGCGATTGTCACTCATGACGTCAATATCCGGGACCTATGGTAGGTATAAAAGAATATTCAATGAAAATGAATTTAAGGACGACTTATTTATGCGTTACGATTATGAATAGAGTGAATGTAGTAGAAGAATAATTGCACGAATGGAAAAAATGCACTTCTTATTGAAAATAATGATGCGTGAACATGCCTATTTCACAAAAGATTCTTATTGTTCCTAGGCATGAAACAACAAGTGTGTTTTGAACATTACTGCTTTTAGTCCTAAAACTACAGGAATTTCTTCCGCAATCCGGTTGTCCGAACACTTCCAGTTCGTAGGCGAATACCCGCTAAGTTTCCTCTCCTCGAACTTCCTTCGCACCACGCGTTGATGTTCAAACTTCTCATCATATCTTCAAATGCTTCTCATTCATGTTCTCCTCGTCTCGAATGAATAATCCCTCCTGACACGAATGTATTAGATATATGGGGAAAGGTCATTGAACCCTACTCAATCTCAACACTATTCAATCGTGCCCTTCTTCTTCCACATTTCCTCTCCAACTCCTCCTTTTTCTGTCTGGTATCTGGTCTATACCCTAGACCAAAGTGATCATGTTTGTTAACCAATCCTGGTACTCTGACTGGGCCCTGAAGGTATTTTTCGAGTCCCCTTTCAGGTATCGCTCCTTTTCCTACCACACATTGTAAGCCCATCCTTGTGGCTTTAGAGATTTTTGCACCGGACCTTGTCACCTTCACCGATGAAAGTCGATTTACAAACTCTAATGACCTGAAGGAGCACTCTATGGCCTCCGCATCATTCTCTATGTACGGTGCATCACTAGTAACGGACGCGATGATATCCTCCTCTGCATTTATGGTTATCACCGCCCTCCTTCACCAATTTTAACTTTTGGTGCAATGACGATGGTACAGCTCCCTCTGAGTGGATCCACGGCCTCCCTAATAAGCAATTATAAGAAGGCTTAATGCTCATCACAAGAAAATCTACCTCGTACGTATTTGGCCCAATTAGGAGGGGTATCTCGATCCTCCCCATTACTTCTCTCTCGGTGCCATCGAATGCTCTCACTATATTTTGGCACGTTTTTATGTGAGAGCTGTCTACAGGTAACCTGTCCAGTGTAGACAGGGGCAAAACATTCAAAGGCTTAGATCCATTGTCAATTAATACCCCTGGTAGTGAATACCCTTTGCATCGGGTAGTGATGTGCAAAGCCTTGGTAGATCCCCCGCCTCTAAGCGGTATTTAAATCATCAACGAACGAGATGAAATTATCTGCGCTTATGTTATTTACAAGACGGTCCAGCTTATTTACGAAATGTCATCAGCAACATAAACCTGGTTCAATGCTTTCATTAACGCACTACTGTGTCCT
Organism: Gossypium rotundifolium; assembly: GCA_025506655.1. Classification (NCBI taxonomy): domain Eukaryota; kingdom Viridiplantae; phylum Streptophyta; class Magnoliopsida; order Malvales; family Malvaceae; genus Gossypium; species Gossypium rotundifolium. The sequence continues at coordinate 12,042,138 of CP106726.1, forward strand.
TCTAAGTTTAGCAGTAAGGTCAATACCGATGTGCGTGTCGACTGCTTGTGTAACTGCTCCACCACATCTGATTTCATCGTGCTTCAAGAACTTCAAGAACTCCCCGCCTCATCCTCTCATTCGGTTCATTAACAAGTGGTCCTGTCTTCTCATCTCCCTTCTCGTCGAGAGGACTCACTGGGTTGAGTATCTTTGGCGAATTCTTTTCTCAAAATCGTCATAGTGCAATTGTAATTCCAAGGTACCTCTTGTCATCTTTATAAGGAAAAGTCACGGGTTTCTGAATTACAATTTTCGGTGTATTCTTATAAGGAGAAATTACAGGTTTTCTGATTACGACCCTCGGTGTTTCCTTATAAGGAGAAGTCACGGGTTTTTTAATTTCGACCCTCGGTGCCATTTTTACTCCTGCCTCGTCAACCTTTGGCCGTGTGATCATCACTAGTGGGTGATTGACTTTAGGGATCCTTTCTGCTGACACTTCTTCTGTGGAACATACGTCCTCTCTTTCCACCAAGTCAAAGAACTCCAGCTCTTTATTATCCATTAGCCCTTGTACTAGGGCTCTAAATTCGTTACATTGCTGGATTTCATGTCCTTCCTTGTCATGGAACTCACAGTAGTTCCTTGTATCTTGAGATCCGCTCACATTCTCTTGCAGAACTAACCCAATTTTCTGCATTTCTTTCCAAATCTCTCTCAATGGGTTCGACCTCAAAAATCTCCTATTTGAACCTTCTCCCCCTATTTTCAACTATCGCGTTTACCCCACTATCAACATGACTAGGTAACGGATTTCCTCCACCAGGTGGGTCATTGAAGTCTATCACCCCCGCCTTGATAAGTCGCTCGACTAGTCTTTTGAATGAAGTACAGTTCTCTATCGAGTGACTTACTACATCCGCATGGTACTCACACTGAGCGTTTGTGTCATACCACTTAGGATATGGAGGTTGCAGCGGCTTCAAGTAAAATGGGGACACGACATACGCATCGAATAAAGTCTTATACAACTCCTTATACGTCATCGGTATAGGAGTAAATTGGAATCTCTCAGTCCTCTACCTCGTGTTGGGCTCTTGTCTTGGTCGGGCCTCTGCCCACAACTCTGACTCTCGGTTGGGTAATAGTAATGGGTTTAGGATAACCCGAGCTTATATTCCCTACTTCAGCTTCCCTTTTCTTCTACACTCTTCTTGTGCTCTCTCACCTCTATCTTCCCACACCGATCTCGTTCTCTATCATCTCGCCGACATCACCATGTTCATGAAACTCTTAGTCGTGCCTCCTAACATGTGGTTAATGAAAGGTGCCTTGTGGTATTGATGAAGAGCATGGTCATTTCCTTTTCTAGTAACGGTGGTTTGGACTGCGTGGCGACCTCCTTCCATCTTTGGGCGTACTTTCAAGCTTTCACTTGGCTTTTCTCTATGTTTTGCAATGTGATCCTCAGTTCTATATCGGTCACATGGCCGTAATGCTTGATGAAAGCTTTGTGCCAAATCTCTCCACGATTTGATTTGGGTACAACTCAACCGGTTGTACCATTTTGTGCAATTTCAATCGACTATTCGAAAGCAATGGATCAACAACTAGTCATTGTTGACATATCCTGTCATTCTCTCGATAGAACATCGTAATATGGGCCTTAGGCGCCTAGTCCGTTGTACTTTTCAAACTCGGCATCTTGAACTTCGAGAGAAGTACTAAATGGGACTAGACTCACTTTCTTAGCATCCACTTCGCATTGGTGATCAAGACTTTCCAATGCTCAAACTTCCTCCACCATTTGCATCGATCTTCAAACTCTTTGGAAGCTCGCTTTTACTTTCTCCCTTCGCCACCTCATCAAGTGCAGGACTATTGGTTTTACCAAATTGACTTCGGTTAGAGCTCGAGCCTGCGAAGTTTCCAGTCTTGAGCAACCGGATTGGTCTTGAGGTTTGATATTGACCGATACTCTTGGTGGTTGCACTTGAGAACTTGTCGTGGGCAGGCCGGAGGGCAAGCAAAATCTTCATTATCTTCTCCAGTATCGACCATAGGCCTTTTTCCGTTTCTAGGCCCTCTAGTCAATAACTGTGTTAGCTGGCTCATCATGTTTCTCTGGGATTCCAAAGATTTGATCCTCATATCTGTTGGATCTTGGCTAATCGCTTTGCATCCGAGCTGCAGCTGGTCTTGCATCTCTTTCTGATCTGCTCTAACCTTTCCATCCTTTGATCCATTGCTCTCGTCTTTTTTCGAGTGTAATAGCGGTGTTCCAGGATAACTATAGTATGACCTCTAGTTAATAGGGTTGTCTTATAATATTTAATGCAAATGTTGTGATGCAATGCCAATGCATGAAATGTAATGCAAATGAATGAATGCAAAAATAAAAGGAGTCGATTCTGATTCAATTCCTTTTGGAATGCTTATTGAAAAAAACAAAATCCTTTACATAAAACAGAGTCACATATACGACCTAGCCCTTACGCCCAAAGTTTTAACTTTCTCAAGAAGTGAAGCTAACTCTCGACCCTGGTCCGACTTTGACTCATAAAATATACTTAACACATCAGCCTAAACCGCTAAAGTTTGTAAATAATCGGCCACTTCTCGTATCTGAGCCACAACTTCGCCCATAAGGTAGTCTCTTTCTCTGACTTGGTTCTGAGATCGTTGAAGTTGTTCTTTCCCTCGCTAGTTGTCTACCTCCAATAGTTGGATCCGGAGCTCACTGTTTTGCAGCACTGTTTCGAGCTCCACTACCTTTCCGTTCAACTCATTAATCTGGCTTAGGCTTGATTCCAACTTCACCGTAGAGTTGTGAATTTGACACAATGCCTTCTCTAATTCTGCTACTCGAGCTCTTAACATCTTATTTTAGCTTTGGCTCTCCCCCACCATCTTTTTCAGGGCATCCTTTTACGCTTGAACCCCATGGAATCTCTTCTTCCACTGGTCGACCTTGGTCTTCTCTTTCTGGACTTCTTGACGCCATTGTTCTGAGGTTTTACCCAGCCCAGCAGTCCTCATCGATAGATGCAACTTCTTGTAATCGGTCTTCAAGCTATCCAAATCTTCTTCGGCCTTCTTTTTTCCTTTCCTCAGCTTCTCAGCCTCTGATTTCTAGATATCAATATCTAACATCAAATTCATTTTTTCCTCTTCCAGTTGTTCTATCTTTTTCCCTAACTCTGAATTTTTACTTTCAAAGTCCTGCTTCATGATCTCCAACTCAGAAGGGACTATTTGCAGGTATTCTTCTATCGATCGAGTAGTATCCTGTGCCGGTCTGGGGATATTATCGTTCACTCTCCTGTTCCGCCATGTGTTATATTCGAGGGTTACCATTGGACCCATATCAACTCTTTTCATTCGGCGAATCTGCTTCCACGCATCAGAAACTTCTCGAACTCTTTTCTTATAATTATTCCCCACTATACGAGAATTCAAACTGAGCTAACCCAGGTGTTACCGGTATAAACTGTCTCGATTGGTATTGTCTTAGCACGAGCAAAGAAACATACCCAACAGCTCCCCAGATCTCTAACAAAGAAACCCAATCATAACTTCCACACCGGTAGAGGACTTCATCGGGAACGAACCAAGGAGCTCTCCATTCCACATCCTTTTCCTGAAGATTCTGAAGAAGCGCGATCCAGTTCTCTTCTGATATGTCATTTCTCACGGTAGCGATGGCCAACTCCTTTAATGGGGAGTACTTGGCAAAAAAGACCCGACAAGGAGTTCTATCTACTTTCCAGAAATGGCTATAGAACTACCCCAACAACAGTTGTGCGCATCCCATGAATCTTCCCTCACCTGCTCTCCGACACGAGTTTAAAGATCTAAACATTTCGGCGAGAATCGCTGGTACCGGCGTAATCCCTTTGTCAAGACGATCGAACAAATCAATAACTGCTTCATCTACATGCCTCAAAGGCTTGAGAAAAATTACCAAGCCATAGATACTTAAGGCAAAAATGTCAACTTTCCTCTTAACATCTGGGTGTGCTGCCATCAGGTCCCTCAAGCTTACTCAAGGAATGCATTTCCCTTCATCCTTCTGCTGAATTCGTGCCATGACCCACTGTTCGCTCATCCCAGTGATACTCATCAGCTTCTTTACAAAAGTCGGTGCATTAGCGGCCCTGAAGTAAATTTTGTCGACCCGAGCCCTTTGACTGTGAAGCAAAGCCGTATATTCCTCCACGGTAGGCACCAAGTCCACTTCCCCAAATGTAAAACAGCTATAAGCGGGATTCCAATATTGAGTCATAGCCTGAAACAAGTGTTTGTCCACTCTGATATCGAGTAAGTAAGGTAGATCACCATAATTAATGTAAAAAAGTTGCCTAGTTACTTCATCCCAACCAGCCCATATATCTTTTAGTTCTTGTAGCTCATTCTGTGTCACACTGATGCGAGTGAAGTCCAATAATTCTGATGTGTACCCTTCGGTTAGACTATCCCCCTTCTCAAGCTGTGTCTTCTCTGACCATATACGCACGGCCACATTATTCTCTACTTTATCAAGGAATCCATTCTCCATAACAAGCATTTTAACTTAGTAATTAAAATAGGAATCGACGCCTTTTAAGTATGAAATGACATGCAAATATGACCAAAATAAAACAAGTTAGTATCACATAAAAGTAACCAAAGCAAGTGAAAAAATGTCTAACCACTACATAGGTAGCCACTAAGGTTTAGCATGGCTCTACCTAGGGTGGGCTCTTAAGGTTCACTATATGTGGTTTGGTTCTAAAGAAAGGGTACCTGAACCAGTAGATTCCTCAATCCTTACCCATTATAGGCTCATACTGATTGAGTTCAGTTCAGGGGAATACATTTCCCTATGGCCATGCGGAGGTGAAAACCTCACGGAACCATAGGTACGGATGTATCCCGGAAGCAGTCCCCTAGCCCATGCGGAGGTGAAAACCTCACGAAGGCATAGATTTTTGCTCCCACTAAAGGGGGTGACCACAACGGTCATGCAATATGAATGCAAAATATTCTATGTGTCTCAAACCAAAATAGATATATGACGCGACACAGACCCTATGCAAATGAAAAATGAAAAAAAAATTTATTCTTGATAAAAAGGACATTAATCAACCAATTTTACGACTTGACTCTCTTATTCGGTCCCCAGTGGAGTCGCCAAGCTGTCGAACCATTTTTTGTTTGGAAAACAGGCCGACTTTAAAAAGAAAACGAGTCGCCACCAATCTTTTTGAAGTGTGATTGGGTCACTTTAGAAAATATTTTAGTCTACTGATTTTAAGAAAAGCGGGCTCGGAGTCGATTCGCATACGAGGAAGGATTAACACCTCGCAACGCCCAAAATTGGTACCGTGTTGATTGATTAATGTCCTTAATATCGAAAATTAGAAAATATTTTAAAGTATGGAAAAATGTTTGGATGACTCGATTGGATATCAAAATTCTCTTGTTTGAAAAGTTGAAAATCATGTCCAAAGACGATAGGACACGATGCTTCAAACTCTCGATACCAAGATCATTTTATGATTTCCAAAATACATGTAGTGCAATTTGAAAAGGGTATTTCACTATTTGGCTAAACTAAAACCGAAACCCAGCATGATTTGGTACAATTCCTTGGATTTCCAATCATGAAATATTGCCCTTATTTAAGAAATACGATAAAAAAAATCATGAAGGATATCTAGTTGTTTAGATGAATGTAAAATCGAAACCAAAGACGATTGGGCACGAATTTCTTGAACTTCCAAACACGAAACATTGCCTTATTTTCAAAAAATACGATTGAAATCTTTAAAGGACATTTAGTGATCTGGACGAACGAAAAAATCGAAGCCTAGCACGATTGAGCACGATTTCTCGAACTTCCAACCACGTAATGTTACCTTTGTAAAATCCCTTTTTTATGAATTTTGGGAAAAAAAAAGTAAAAACGTTAAGATGTAATTCAAAATCATTGATCGACATGGAATGATAAGAACAAAAATATATAAATTTAAATAGTAAATTACCAAAAAAATAAAAATAACAAAGGTAACAGAAATAACGAAAATAGTAATATTAATATTGATAAAGAAAACATAAAATGATAATAACCATAGCAATAAAAATAAAAATAATAGAGACATATATATATATATACCTATAATAAATATAATAATAAAGTAATAGTAACCATATTGAAAATAACAAAGAATATAATAGAAATAATAATAATGGATATAATAGTAGTATGCAACAAAATATAAAAATAATAAACGTAATAAATAAAAATATTGGTAATAAAATAGTACAACCATAAATATAATAGTAGTAAGAGTAGTATAGTAACAATAATATATGTAAAATAATAGTGAAAGGGAAAAAAAGAAATGTAATAGATATAATAGAATATAATAAAATAATTTAATAATATTAATAATAATATATGCAAAATAGAGGCCTGCTCGATAGAATATAGATATAATGATAATATAAAATAAAAGTTAAGTAAAACAATATATAATAATAGTAAAGATACTAGGAAAAAAGTTTAATAATATCGTAACCAAAATATTTAAAAAATAATTGATTTAATGATAAAATAGCGAAAAATAATCAAAAGGGGACTAAATTCGAACAAAAACATAAGCTTTGGGCCAAATTTAAAGTAAAGGAAGACGAATGGGCTAACTCGCGATGCGCGCAATTTAGGGGGACCCAAAGCGATATTATTCCCAGGCTCTAAATGCGGCATTTAAAGCACGGACAAAATCAAATAAAAAATAGAAAAACGGGGTAAAATTTTAAAAACAAAATAAGTCTATTTGAAACACCTAGAAACGCGAGGGGGCCATTTGCGAAATAAGACCAAAAATAGAAAACACGCGGATCCTTCCCCGTCTTGGTCGGTCATGGTCGAGGCCCAAACGACGTCGTTTTACCGACCGATGCTCAAAACGGCGCCGTTTAGTGTAGCTATAAAAGCTAAAACTCTTCCCAAAAAATTTCATTTTATCCTTTCTCTTCAAAAAAAGTCCAAAAACTCTCTCAAATCTCTCTCTCTCCCCTCTCCCACCGATGGGATGCCGGCCAACGTCCGGTCGTCGGACCGCCGTAACGCCGTTTCCGGCCACCACGCACGGTGGTCGAAAATCCGAAAAAGGTACGTTTTCTTTCCCTTTTTTAATAAAATGTTTGGGACTTTTGGCATAAAAAAAAAAGAAAAAGAAAAACTAAAAAGGAACAGAATCAAAATAAAAAAAATAATAATAAAAGAGAAAAAGAAAAACTAAAACCTTTCGTTTTTGCTATCTCTTTTCTTGTTACAAGTATATGCTTTTTCTTTTTTATCTCCAAAAAAAAAAAACTCCCTCCCCTTTACAATGATTCTCGAAGGCTTTTATAGCCTTATCAGAATATCAAAATCCTAAAACTCTAGTGTTTTGTCGTGTTGTTGCTTTTCTGTTTGTAGGTGAACGTCGTGGAGGAGTAGGGCTCTTCATCGAGAGCCTTTGAAGCGCCGCACGACTTCGGAGGGGTGAACAACGTGGTGGCGGTGTCTTTGAGGTAGGATTTGTTGGTGGCGGCACACAAGATCTTCTGCTAGGGTTTCTGAAACCCTAAAAAACTTTAGGTTGTTGGGCTTAGTGGACCTTATTTAGGGTTTGGGTCTGGATAAGTTTTAATTTTTGTAAAAGATAGCCAATAGGCTGTAATTTTGGTGTAATGGACTGTGGGCTTATTTTTTATTAAGGATCCGGGCAAATTTTTGCCCATTACAGGTATTAATACCAAATTGAGCTACTGTTTTTCTACACGATCATTCCAAGGACAAATCCACAAAAATAAAGATAAATAGAGCAAAATTCGTGCTCAAACATTTTCCTTTTCAACATGCATCCTCAACACAATATATAACATCAAATTGACCATTCTTATAATCCAAAACAACATCAATACATCAAATCAGTAGACAATATTATTGTATTAGAACTAAATCTTTATATTATTTGCTGAATTTTAACTGATCATCTATTCTTCCCACACGTAGCTTGAGATAATTTTTTTGGACAGCATCTAAAATTATTTGTTATTTTAATCTTAATCTTAGTTGATATATCAGTGTCGCTTTGGCCGAGTGGTTAAGGCGTGTGCCTGCTAAGTACATGGGATTTTCCCGCGAGAGTTCGAATCTCTCAGGCGACGTTAATATTTTTGTCAACCCCAGATGAGATGCCCGCCACCGGCGACGTTAGGGGCGGGTGTTGGTGTTGATGGAGCCTTCTTCGACAGTTGCGTGCTTGGTCTCCTCTGTTGAGGTTTTGGAAGTTAAGCCAGACATTGTATGATCCACGAACGCTCTTCCATTTCCTGCTTGAGGAATTACAGGAGGCACTTCACCAGGACCAAGTGCACGGCCATCTAATGTCCTCAGTCTCCAAAGTGTGCTCCGTTCATTTCATCTAACATATTCTTTTCGGAATTCATCGTTGTTATTCCATAAGTCCATAAATTTCTCCACCTGAGCTATCAAGTGTTTAGATCAAACATTGTACAAATTTCTTGATTTGGAAGAAATAAAACAAATGCACGACCTCACCTGGTTAATACAAAAATTTTGGAGTGCCACTTTATCCCCTTTTGTAGCCAACTCATTCGCGTTGTTTAAATCATCCTTGTACTGCCAAAAGTGTTTGTTCTGCAACATTCAAACAAGCGTAGCGTCGGCATATCTTTATCTTAGTTTATCAGTTTCGGAGAGCAATGTATTCAATCGGATATGATTACGTGTCCAACACGATTATGTTCATTCACTCTAAGCTTACATAATTTAAAAGTACCTTCTCATATGATTGTTTCTTCAAGCTTTGCAACTGCACATACGCTTCTAGTTGGATGTCATTTGCAGCTTTGAACTGGTACTGCAATTCGCTTAGCTTTTCGGTTTCCTCATAGTATTTTCTCTTAGCTGCCTTAGTGATCGCCTCAGCGTTTTCGAGGTTGGCTTTCAATTGGTCAGCTTCCTTCTATAAAGACTGTAGAAACAGAAGAATCGAATAAGCAACCGAAACACAAGTAAGTTGAATTTTTTTCCACCGAGATTTCCATCATCATACCCAAATATACTAGTCGAATGTTCTTTGACACAGCTCGGATTTGGATACAAGTATCTATGTATTTTTCTGTGTGTATTTAAAAAAAAATAGATTCTCATACTCGTATTCAAATATATACTTTGGTTCCAACAGGTAACAAAGCAGATGCATATATAATACCTTCAGACGCTCTTTCCGGTCCAAACCTTGTTGATTTTCGTCCTGTCTACTTATGGTAGATGACAGCTTTTCAAGAGTTTGCTTTAATTGCTTGATATCACGAATGAATTGCTTTTCAACCTTTAGCGGTAGAGTTTGGTGTTGTATTGACCATTCCATGTTTGGTATCTGCTTACAAAGTATATAATTAGAACAAACAATCACATCATTCTCTTCCATAAAAGACTGAAAACAGGTTACCTTGACATCAATATCTTCAATATCCATCACGGATTGCATCCACTCTATTTCCTCACATTTGGACCTATTCAAGTCTCGAGCCTCTCGTTCTTGAGATACAGCAGCATTAAAATCATTGCCATCTTCCTTACGAGTAACCGATGTAAGTTGGCATTTGTCGAATCCATGGCAACCTTTACAATAAAAAGGAAAAAACATTTCTATTTTAAGTTAGATTTTAGTGCTCAAAATGGTTAAATTCTGAATGGTTTTGCCAATTGGCGACCTAAGATTTCCATGATTAGAGATGTGAGTTAAAATTTTTTTGGTTTTGTAGGGAAAATTTTGGTTGATAATTTTGTAATGACAATGCTTACCATTCAATGCACTTTAATTTAAGAGCTATACAGTTACATGGATGGTTTATTTAAAGGTAAACTCACGGCTTATCAAAATCAAGGCTTTAGCCGACCAAAGTCGGCAACTTAGAGTACTAGATATTTAGGTTTTAACCCTTTTTATACAGTTTTAAAACCTAGGCCCTACCATATGACCTAGATAATTAAACCAAGAAAATATCCTAAAAAGGAGAAACATATAGAAAGAGAACAACAAATGGAGGTAACTAAGCTAAGGGTTGTTCTCCTCTTTTCTTTTTTCACCTTAATTCCGAAGCTATGGGCAAATATTGGTGAATTTGATGATTTTTGGAAGCAACGTGAAGAAGAAGCCTGGAAGATTTCTCTAACAGCTAGCTTATGAACCGAGCCCTGAAAATGTTACCAGTCACCTAAACTATCATGTTAACAAGTAAATTATAACTTTCTATTTTATCTCTCTTTTCTCAATTTTTTATATAAAAAGGGTCATACATTAAAGATAAAGAAAGTAAATTACATACATTGAAATTTGACATATAGACCCTTGAATGTAACAAATTAAAAATATCTACATGGACTAACTAAGCCAAACACTTACTCTTGTTTCCATTAGTCTTTGTCAAATTGCAATCTATCATATTTGTATTTTGGATCATTAACTCTTATTGAGTTGTAATAATCATAGGCCTTTAGCTTAATGATAAAAATATCATTATTTAGATGGATGAAAGCCAATGGTTCCAATATTAGTTCCCTTCAACAAGTTACCATCTCCTGAAACTTTCTTAATTTGTATGTTAAATGCAGGCATTATATATTATATTAGATAATTTGTTGATAATTTGTTGCAGGGTTCTTGAAAAAACTATGTCTAACCAACCCTTAGAATTTAAGGATGTTATTACTAATAGCACGAGAAGATCCTTGAGGGGTAAACATAAGAAGTACACTGGTCCATGCATGGCGATCAATCCAATTGATAGGTGCTGGAGATGCAAGAAGAACTGGGCCAAGAATCGCAAAAGACTAGTTAAGTGTGTCCTTGGTTTTGGCCACAAAACTAGTGGAGGGAAAAAGGGAGAATACTATTTGGTTACTGACAATTCTGATGATGATGTCGTAAATCCTAAACCAGGAACTTTACGTCACGCTGTGATTCAAAAGAGACCATTATGGATAATTTTTGCTCATGATATGAACATTAAATTATCACAAGAGCTAATGGTTCAAAGCCATAAGATAATTGATGGTCGTGGAGCAAATGTTCATATAGCATATGGATGTGGCATTACACTTCATTTTGTGCACAATGTCATAATTCATAACATTCACATTCATCGCATTGTTAGAAGTAATGGTGGCTTAATTCATTTTGTGCACAATGTCATAATTCATAACATTCACATTCATCGCATTGTTAGAAGTAATGGTGGCTTAATAAGGGATTCTGAAGATCATTATAGTTATCGCACAGTCGGCGATGGAGATGGGATTTCCATATTCGGATCATCAAAGATTTGGCTTGATCATATTTCTATGTCTGAGTGCCAGGACGGGCTCATCGATGCAATACAAGGTTCCACTGCCATCACCATCTCAAATTGCCATTTCACCCATCATGATCATGTAAGATTTACTTTAAAATACTCAACATGGTGCACATTTTGTAATCTAGTTTTCAACTAAACATTCTTGGATTTTTCTTTCAGGTGATCTTGTTAGGTGCAAGTGATACCTATTCTAAAGATCAATATATGCAAGTCACACTTGCATTCAACCATTTTGGCAAGGAATTGATACAAAGAATGCCTAGATGTCGATAGGGATGCTTTCATGTCGTCAACAACGACTACACTCATTGGAAATTGTATGCCATTGGTGGTAGCACGCATCCCACCATTATTAGCCAAGGCAACAGGTTCATTGCTCGGATGACCCCTAACTAAAGAGGTAAATGAAAATATAACAAATTAACCAAGAACATTTATTAATTTTATATCATAGTAAGCACAATGCAACTGAAAATGTACCTATGGTTATACCACTAAATTCGCTTTTGTTCAATACATTTCTATAGATAACTCATAGGAACTATGCACCGTGAGTCGGGATGGAGGAATTGGATCCGGAGATCGAAGGAGATTGGTTCATGAATGGAGCATTTTTGTAACATCTGGGCCACCTCACCTCCCGTTTGAAATTAAAAAGAAGGATATAATTAAAGCTAAGCTGCAACATTTGTTGGAAGACTCACTAAATTCTCGGGACTCTTAAATGTAAAGAAGGAGTTAAGTGTTAGAATTAACTCTTAATTCTACCGAATATATATGACTATTATTACAAGTTTAAACACATAATAAGAATGATTGTATTATTGCATCTTTAATCAAAAATATTTAAAAATCAAACATTTTAAAATGTTATGTCATCTAAATTAAAGCAAAATACCATTTACATGGAAAAATTATCGACAAAATAGCATAGTAATCCTTATAGTATATTTGAATTGCATTTTAATCATTAGTTGAAAAATTGAAAATTTCGATTCTTTCTACATTAGATGAACTAAAATAGTCTATTCATTAAAAATTGCCTTAAAAATTCAAAATGGAATGTTGAAAGGTTGAATTATTTAGAACTAAATCTTTATATTATTTGTTAAATTTTTGTAATTATTTAAATTTACATTTTAATCATCGATGTTTCAATTGTGACAAAACTTTGTGACTTATGACAATTTAGTCACCATTAGAAGTGTATTCGAGGAGCCATAAGTCTCATTGAACATAAACAACACAGCGGTTTTCGATGGTATATTCAAAACCTATTAACTTGACCCGTAGCAATGCCTCACCAGAACTAGGAATCGTCATCTCCATCATTTTCTTGGCTCTCCATTGCAAGCCTGACGATGGGCGAATCGTTGGTTATATCGATCTTGTTGCTGCTGCTTTCAGTTTCTTGTTTTCAGATTCTCCTAATAACAAATCAAGAACAATAAAAGAAAAAGATTAAAAAAAAAAAATCAAAACCCAGTTTTTATAAATCATTGATAATTGTCGTAACCATTTTTGGATGAAACAGTAAACGACACGGTCGACTCGATTTTTTTTGAACAAGAAAAGGAAGGGAGTCGCCACCGATCTTTATTTGATGTGATCGGATCACCTTTGTTTTAATAAAACGTTTAATTTACTAAAACAATGCTTTTGGTCCACGAACTTTGAGAAAAATGGGTTCGAAGTCGATTACGTGCGAGGAAGGATTAGCACCTCGACACGCCCAAAATTGGTACCAAACTGATTGATTGATGTCCTATTTGTTAAGAATTTTAAAAGGGTTCAAAATACAATCCTTTTATTTTCAAAATTTGATGGAATTGAAAGGGACGTTAAGACTCTCTTATTATCGAAGAGATAAAGCATCATGTCCAGTAAGTTAGGGCGCAATACTTTAGACTCCCGAAATTAAGCTCGTCTTTTAAAACTTGATTTTCGTTTTTGAAGAGGATCTTCCGTCATTTGTTGAATCGAGAAGTCGGAACCCAGTAAGTTAGAGCTCGTTTTCCCGAAAATCCAAATTAGGAATATTGCCTTTATTTTGGAAGAAAAAGAAACTTATCCCGAAGTATCTAGGTGTCGAGTCCAATGAAGTTAGTAGCGACATTTTGAGTTTTCGAGAACAAGTATCTTATTCAAAACTCGATTCTGCGATTTTAAAAGGGTATCCGTTGTTTGGTTTAAGCGAGGAAAAAAATCAAATCCAATACCTTAAGGCATGATCTTTCTAATTTTCAAACACGAACATTATCTTTATTTTGAAAATTTATTTGATTAATATTAGACAAAGTAATGATAATAACAAATAAGCAAATATGTGAATAAATCTAATTCTTATAAATAAATGAATGAGCAAATAAATAATGAAATAAGAATGACGATAATAAAGCTATAGAAACAAAAGTAATAATAATAATAATGATAATAATAAAATAAAGAATATGATAAATAAATAAATTGCCTTAAAGTATTAAGAGAGTAAAGAACAATAAACGAATAAATAATAAGTAAATGAAATAATAAATAAATAAATAAAATAATAAATAAATAATGAATAAAATAAAAAAATTATAAATGGTGAAAATTTAAAGAACGAAGATCAAATTTAAATTAAATAATTATGATAATAAAAATAATGATACATTAATAAAAGAATGATACATTAATGAACGAATAATAATAAAAAATAAATAAATAAATAAAATAATAAATAAATAAATAAGAGTAAAATAATAATAATAATAATAATAATAGTAATAATAATAGTAATAATAATAATAGTAATATTATCGATAATGAGATAATAATAGAAATATTGAATAATAACGACACCAATAATATTAATAAATAAATAATAATAAAGTGATAATGATAGATAATGTTACATTAATAAACGGATAATAATAAATAAATAAATAAGTAAGAATAAAAATAAAAATAATAATGATAATAGTAATGGTATTAGTAATAAAAATGAAATAATAATGGTAATAATAATAAAATAATAATAATAGTAATAATAATATTAAAATAATAGTAAGAATAATAATAAGAATAAGAATAACAAATAACGAAAATAAAGAAGTAAAGATATATATACATATTATTTTAGATATGCAAAAAATATAAAAGAGCAAGAAATAAACAAATAGAAATGTAATAATAATATAATAATGAAAAATAGGGTAGTAAAAATAAAAATAATAATAAGCAACAATATATAAGAATATAAAATAAATAAATAAATGGAGAATGCAAATAACAAGATCGGGGAATAAACAAACGAATAAAATAATAAATAACTAACCATTAAATAAATAGATGAATAAATTAAAGAAATAATAAACAACTAAGCAATTAAATAAATAAATAAAGAGTTAAAATAAAAGGGACTTAATAGTGTTAAAGTGAAATTAAAAGGTGTAATTTAAATAATAAAGAAATGCTGAAGAGGACTAGGGTGTAACACGCGGAACTAACAAGGACCGTATGGGAAAATATCCCAGGCCTTGATGAGCTGCGTTTCAATAGGACCAAATCGAAAACAAAATGGAACCTGTGGGCCAAAGTTTAAAGAACAAAAAGACAGAGAATAGGGCTTAGTCGAGCGGTGCTACGAAAGAGAGGGACCCTTTGCGCAAATATCCCTTTCAAGGGTCATGCGCAGTAACTCCTACCACAAAACGGTGCCGTTTTGCCCAAAACCAATAAAACCCCTTTTATTTTCTGCAAAAAACTTATTTCTAACCCTAAAAACAAAAACAATCGTGACCATTCAAAACAAAACCTCTCGCCTCTCGCCTCCCTCTCTCCTGCGAGTGAGTTCCCCAGCCAATCATCGCGCCACCATAGTGTTCGGTGGCCGACAACGCTCGGAGACGGGCTTTTAGCCTTAGTTTTGAGACCCCTTTTTAAAAGCCGACGCCGATATCCCAAATGAAGAAAAGGGCTTTGATGTCCCTCCTCGTGCCGAGTCCGTCGATGGAGAAGGAGGGCTCCGAAGCCGAGACCAAGGGGATTTCGGGTAAGTTTTCTTTACTCCTTTTTATTATTATTGTCGTAAAAATCTTAAAATAAGAAACCAAAACTAAAAATGAACGAAAGCAGTAGTAAATAATCGTAAGAACAGAAACGAAAATCCACCTTGAAACTCTTATTGATCTTGATTTTTTGTATTTGGACTTTTATTATATTTCTTGATTCAAATTTTTGTGAATCTCAAAATCCCCTTTTTCCATTTGTTTTTCATGGCTTTTATAGCCAAAAGGAAATTACATTTGTTTATCATGCCTCTGCTTGCTTTTTGTCGTTCGTTTTCTATTTCGTTGCGTGTTCCGCTTTGATTTGCGAGGAGAGCAGTGCATGACGGTGGCGAGAGCAAGTGGCGGCGAAGGTAGCGAGGCAAATGGCTACAGAGGCTAGGTTTTTCATTTTGTTCTTTTCTGCTTAATTGTTTGGGTTTGATAGATTGGGTTATTGGACCCGGTAAAATTGGTCTCTGTTGCCCATCTTTGCTCATTGTCGTGTAACAAGAATAGAGCAAAGACTTTAAAAGAGCCAATTTTGGCCGGTCTTGCCGAGTCTTAACTTCTCGATGCTTCTTTTCTTCAGATAGCCTCGTTCTAGTCCACCGCATCTTGTTGCTTTGATCCACTCCATTGCTGCAACTTCAGAGGTATATGACTCTTTTTTTTTAATTCGCTAACTTCAATCTACTCCTATAACCACAGGAGTCGCCGAATCTATTATCTTCAATCTGATCCCAACAAATTCAGGGATTGCCAGACTGATGTATTCGATTTGCTTCCTGCAACTTCAGGAATGTCAAATCTGCTATCTTCAATCTGATCCCTGTATACTCAGGGAGACGAGATCTGCTCTTCAGCCGATTCCACCGCTAGTTAAGGCAGTAGGACTAAAGCTTAACCATGCTCCCTACTGGTTGGGGACAGGAATTACAATTTTTGGCCTATTCCACTGCTGGTTAGGGACATAGGACGGTGGCCTGAATCATGTTCCCTACTGGTTTGAGAGCCAAGATTTGCCTTCGATCTTACCCCATTACTGGTCAGGGCGACAAGACCTACAACTTTCTTTTGACCCATTCCACTGCTGGTCAGTGGCAATAGGACAGTGGCTTAAATCGTGTTCCCTCTTTGGTTGGGGAGCCAAGATTCGCCGATCTTGCCCCACTCTTGGTTAGGGCGACAAGATCTACAATTTTGACCTATTCCACTGGTCAAGGTGGTAATAGAACGTGGCTTAAATCATGTTCCCTCTTTGGTTAAGGCCAAGATTCGCCTTGATCTTGCCCCACTCTTGGTTGAGGCGACAAGATCTATAATTTTGACCTATTCCACTTTTGGTCGGTGGGATTGTGGCTAAATCATGTTCCCTCTTCGGCTAGGAGCCACGATTAGCCTTTGATCTTGCCCCACTCTTGGTTAGGGCGACAAGACCTACAATTTTGACCTATTCCATCGCTGGTCGTGGTAATAGGACGATGGCCTAAATCGTGTTCCCTCTTTTAGGAGCCAAGATTCGCCTTCGATCTTGCCCCACTCTTGGTTAGGGCGACAAGATCTACAATTTTGACCTATTCCACCGCTGGTCGGTGGTAATAGGACGGGCTCTAAATCGTGTTCCCTACTAGTTAGGGAGCCAAGATTCGCCGATCTTGCCCCACTCTTGGTTAGGGGCGACAAGATCTACAATTTTAACCTATTCCACTGCTGGTCAGTGGTAATAGGACGGTGGCCTAAATCATGTTCCTTACTGGTTAGGGAGCCACGATTAGCCTTCGATCTTGCCCCACTACTGGTTAGGGCGACCAGATCTACAATTTTGACCTATTCCACTGCTGGTCAGTGGTAATAGGATGGTGGCCTAAATCATGTTCCCTACTGGTTAGGGAGCCACGATTTGCCTTCGATCTTGCCCCACTACTGTTTAGGGCAACAAGATCTACAATTGTTGACCTATTCCACTGCTGGTCAGTGGCAATAGGGAAATCTTCAACTTATTCCACTGCTGGTCAGTGGCAATAAGACAATCTTTAGCCTATTTCATTGCTGGTCGGTGGCAATAGGATGGTTTCTAACCTATTCCACCGTTAGTCGATGGTAATATGACGGTATTCCACCTATCCCACTGCTGGTCAGTGGTAATAGGGTAATCTTCAACTTATTCCACTGCTGGTCAGTGGCAATAAGATAATCTTGAACCTATTCCATTGCTGGTCGATGGCAATAGGAAAATTTTCAATAGTGTCGCTATACCATCCTCTGGGGGACATATCCTGTAGACTCAATTTTATATGTTTGTGTTTATGCCAAAGGATGCGGATGCTATGGTCGGAATGACTCAAATGCTCCTAACTACGTGTGATATGGATGACATTTACATGAATGCAGAATGTCATGAGAATGACGATTTTCCATCAAGATGCAATGATTGTAATAAATCGAATGCTCCTAGCTAAATGATATTATGGAGGACATTTGCATGAATGCGGGATGTCATGATAATGATTCTTTGTTAAAAATGTATAAGGATCACGATGCAATGATTGCACGCTCCTAATGATGATGAATGAATGTAAAATGAAATGACCCCTTTTTATACTTAGGGTTGTCACTGCTCGTCGTCCACCAGAATCGTACAACCTTGATATCTCGCTATTGCTGGTATCTTTGCTAGAAACTCAAAGAAACAATCATATTTTGCTCAAACAATTTACCCCAACGTGACTTCAAGGCCCATTCCACGGCACATATAGGACTTTAAGGCCTATACCATCTTCAGATCAACCCCTTGTGCCTTAAGGGTATAGTAATTGTTATGTCTTCTTCAGTCAATCCTACTACGACTCAGGGGTGTAGAATCTATGTCTTCTTCAGTCAATCCTACTACGACTCAGGGGTATAGAATTTGTTAATTTGGTCTGTTGCACCTTTCCATTCTTGTGGATCGTGACCAGGTGTGCACACATGATAGTTGCATGAATACAAAATCATTCTTCGCGCGAATGATTCCCCACTCATACATTGCCCCTTTTTATCGAGATGATACCATTTACGTAATACCTCGTTATTTTGTTCAATCACCGCTTTCAATCCAAGAGATAGCCTCGCCTCGAATTTTCCTCCACCATTATTCCTCGCCCTCTAAACTCGAGGAGTTTTAAGCAATGGTCCTGCTTTGAGTCTCACACTACTTAGAAGTTTCCTAGAGTAATATGTGAAACGCCTTTTTTGTGAAAGTGTCGTTAGTCCATTAATCATTATTTCAATGCAAATGTCTGAAAGAGATCATAACTATGGATAAGAACGAAGTTAGTTAGGAGCATAGCTCGAAACCAATGGGTTAAGCAAAAGTAGCGAGTGCAATCAGGAAAGAAATTTATTGGCAGTGTATCTTGTAAGGTAAAAAATAGAAACTAGGTGCCCCAGATATCGCAGCCTGAGCTTCTCTGTTCAAACTTCTTGAGGACCATTATAGGCTCAATATGTGTTTAGGGGATCCGGAGTACTTTGTCGATGCTCCAAGACGCAACATACTTCTTCATTGTTAACTTAAGCATGGTAAGACTACAGATGTCTTACTTTTGATCAAAATTTAATTTGCCCTTCTCGGTTTTCAACTCAAATCCCTTTGATCCCAAGGCGCCTTTGCGTGTTTTCGCCTCTTCTTCTTTTTTTTTCATGTTTTTCGCTTTTGTTCTTTTTCACCTTTTTTTTGCAAAACTCTTTTTTTTGAACTCACCGGATTGGACAGGTCATTGCCATCCATCTTGATTAGTATCCATGTTTCCCTAGAACAAGCCTTCTTTGCTGCATAAGGCATTTTTCTTTTTGGAGTCTTCTTGAATACGCAGAACCCTTCTTAATGCTAGGTCTTTCTCCTGAAATTCTTTTGAGCGAACATTTTTGCCATAAGCCCATATCATACATTTTTGGTACATTCGACCACGAGTACTTTCAATTAAGCTTACTGTAGACGTTCTGCTTCACCCAACCAAATCAAAGCTTGTGAAAAGGAATCTTATCTTCCAACAATTGTTTCCCTTTTAAAAAACCAATGGGAAAGATACCCCGGTGAAAGTCCTGGCCAACTTTTAAGAAACCTAGAAGGTAAATGGTAACTTCTCTATGCCAACCTTTACAAGTCTCACCATTTTCAAAAATTTTGAATGGTTTTGGCTATCTTCAGACCGATGTGGTGTCGATCTTTCGACAGACTATAAATTCGTACAACACGTTTCTTTCTGGCATTCTTTATCGCCATTCTCTCTTTCTTCTTTTTCTTCTTCTTCTTCTTTTTTATTTTTTATTTTTATTTTTTATATTTTTGATTTTTTGATTTTTTTGATTTTTTTATATTTTTTTTGGGGAGTTGAATTTGAAGTTGGAGTAGACGACCGCTAACTTTGTAATTTTGACATGTGAAGCAGCCTTTACTCTCTTAGTAAGGTAACCAGAGGCTATGAATATGAATCGATGTTGACTCAAAGCTCTTGAGTAGACTGGCTTGATAGCGTCCATGCCTCACATATAGGAATCCATGTTTCAGTGGCCCTAATGTGTCTAACTGTGATCATGCGATAATGTCTTGCCTTATTCTTACGGTGAGCTAAGCTTCCATCTTCATCTCCCTCGTTAGCTTGTAGTGTTGGCTGACATTTCGTGAGGTAGGATCAGCCATTTTTAACATGTTAGGAAGTGAGTTGCAATCTCTGTCATCTTCTAAGTCCTTAGATCTTTCTAGACACATATCTCGCTAGAAAGGGAGTTTGTAACAAATCGCTGTGTCATTGATATCTGGGACCCATATCCCAGATGAAGGCAATTTAGAGGATGAATGATTATTTATGAATGAAGAATAAAAGAATATTCAATAGAATGTATAGCATGAAGAAAATATTGATTCAAAAGATGATTTTATTGAAGTAGTAATTGTAACATGAGCCTATTTCACAAAAGACATCTTATTGCTTCTAGGCTTAAAGCAACAAGTATACTTCACACATTATTCTAGGTAAGCTTCTAAATACTATAGGAATTTCTTCCGTAGTCTCATTGCTCAAAATGCTCTTAGGTTCATGCTTCTGCTTTTGGTGCGTCGCCTATCTCCACAACACCCATTTTGATGAATTTTTCCACCAACTTCTTGAAAGCTGTGCAATTTTCTATCGAGTGCCCTGTAACCCCCGCGTGATACTCACACTGGACACTTGGGTTATACCATGCTGGGTATGGAGGTTGCAGTGGTTTTATAAAATAAGGAGCTACAACATGCATATCAAATAAGTTCTGGTATAACTCCCTATACGTCATGGGAATGGGAGTGAACTGAGGTTTTTTCGAATATGCTCCTGGATTGGGATCTTGCTTTGGGGGGACCCGGTGACTGGTAACTGCCTTCTTTGGCTGATTTGCTGTAAACGGCTTCGAATAACCCTTAGTATACACACTCGTGCCAGCCCCATCTTTATCCTTCCTCTTCGGGGCTTTTGAAACCCCTTCTCCTTTTTTCTCTGCCTCGGGTAGGCCAAAAACAACGCGATTGACTTGCTCATTATCGTGGCTCCTCGGAGGTTCAAGAATACCAAGTATCGGTCTATATTGAGATCCAACAATGACAGTGCAATGCGAGAATGTGCATCTGGTTGAGTTGGGACACTTCTCGGGAATAAACGATGTCTTCTTCATTATCTATATTTTCGGTCACTGGGTCATTTCTTTTTTCAAGTCCTCCAACTAGTAATGGAAAGTTAATGGCCCATCATGTTCTTTTTTGCTCGCATTTCTTGTTGAATTTGGGACAATTGCTCTTGCATCTGCATTTGCCTTTGCTCTATCCTCACCAACCTTTGTTCCATGTTTTCCAGGTTAACTGAAACATTTTACCTAGTTAGGGTCCTTTTGTAAGGGTCTAATGCAAATGTATGTAATGCGCATGCAATGTAGTGCGAATGCATGAATGCAAAGAGGTATCGATTCTAATCAACTTCCTTTTAGAAAACTTTATTAGAAAACAAATTCTTTTACATAAAACGGACTACTATATGCTCTCGTCCTAAGTCCTAAAGGCTTTGATTTCCAAAACAATAGAGCTAGCTCTTGACTATGATCATACTGTAGCCCATATTTTATGCTTAACATATCCACCTGTAGATGACCAACTACCTCTTGAATCTGAACTATCACTTCCCTCATGAGGTAATCTCGATTCTTTAACTTGATAATCATAAGAATGATAAAATTCTTCTTTCCAACACTCCTTTCCTGTCTTCAGAAGCCTGATTCGCAGTTCGCAATTGTGATTGCAGAGTTACAGCTTTGAGGGTAGTGAAGAGACTGTCCCAGCTTAGCGTCGCTTCCATGGCTCATAAAGATTAGAGTTTTTCTAGACGAAGAAGGAATTGCAGAGCTCCAGACATTTTAGATTGTACCTATTTAATAGCTTTTCTCATTCTAACCACAGGTGAAAGTCGTCTATTCTGGTTAATCTTTTTGGATTTATCAAATGGGGTCAATGGAAATTTCTTTCACTTTTTCACACAAACCCAATCCCTTACAATGTTGTTTGGATCACAACGATGAGCCAAGAAGTTCACAACAACCTAACTTTCCATCCTAGATGGCTCCACTAAATCCAACGCCCATTTTTCGGAAAGAAATTTCCATCATTTCCCCTTGGTACTGACAGAATACGATCTTTGCCTTGGGTGAAATTAACACTGATAGAGACACCACAAGAACGCAGCCTCTACTTGGCACTATGGTTGCTTCCCTGTGAAGCATTGGATAAGGCTTTCATTATTTCTTGAGACTTCTATCTTAACCAAAGAAGCTCTCTAGTTAGCGCTTTGTCAATTGCGTATACCTCCAGGAATGGAGCTCCAAAAGAATGTATGTAGATTGTTTCGACATGGCAAGTCTTGCAGAGAAGCGTGACTGTATGTTGTGATGGTCGACAAAATGATTATAGACAGTAATCTCTAGATTCTCAACTTCACTATTAACTTATTTCACACTTTTTCCTTCAATAAAATGACGGATCTTTACACAACTACTTGCTCAATCCAAAGATTTTGCACTCGTGATTGGATGGGTTGACTTTTGTCCTCAGGTTCTTAAAGCTTTGCTTAGCCATGGTCTAGTCCAAGATCCATGGCATTCTGATTGGCAAAGGATCCACAGCCGGGCTAGGACGAATATCAATATTCAGGGAAAGGCTTCTTTGAGTGGCCATGAAATTTAAATGAAGCCCCTATTGCCAAGGGCACCTCTTCCAATGTCTGTGAAGCTATTTTGATTATCTTGAAAGATTGACAAACCAGTAGGCATCCCTGCTTCGCAGCATGCTATCTTAAAATGACATCTATCACCCTCAATGCTTCTTGAGAGTTTTTAGATTCCTGTCCGCGCCGAGCATTTTGAGTTGCTCGCATGGGTGTCTATGCAACAAAGCTGATTTGACCAATAAGGCCATTTAATTCTCTTCCTGTTTTGCCCATTTGAGTCATCATGGACATCAGGTCTTGCATTACTGTTGTTTCTGTTAGATGTAACATCCTCAAATACAACTACAAACTCATGTTTGTTATTTGAAAGAGCACCAACGGTAAATAAACTTTTCTCCCCATTGTAAGTGAAGTCCTTTTCAGCCAATTTATTGTCACGGGTCTCTTGCCCTCTGCCGATCACTTTTCTTCCAATTGCCACATTTCCTTTGGCTCAAATGCATCCATACCCTTCTAACTGCCTAGGTTCTAACTATACGAACGACTGTATTGTCTTCCACTTTATCAAGGAATCCGTTTTCCATAACCAGCTTTCTAACTCAGAAACTGACCATGAATCGATGCCTCTTAAAATATGAAATGATATGCACAAAAGAATGAAACACAACAAGTTAGTACCATTGAATATAAAGCAATTAAAATAAGCAAACGCCTATCTGGGTGACCACTAAGGTTTGCCATAGCTCTACCTAAGGTGGGCTCCTAGGGTTTGCTATATGCGGCTTAGTTCTAAAGTTCGAGGTACCCGAACCAGCAGATTCCTCGATCCTCACCCATTATAGGCTCATGCGGACCGAGTTCGGTTCAGGGGAATACATTTCCCTATGGCCATGCGGAAGTGAAAACTTCACGAAGACATAGGTACGGATGTATTCCGAAAGCAGTCCACTAGCCCATGTTGAGGTGAAAACCTCACGAAGGCATAGCTTCTCGCTCCCACTTAAAGGTGTGACCAGAACGGTCATGCAATGCAATGCCAAAGTATTTACAAGACCAATATTGAAAGTGCATTAAAAGAAGCATGATTTTTCAAAACCATTTTAATCAAAAGGACAAAAATCAATCAATCTATGGCCTGACCCTCGACTCCCCAGTGGAGTCGCCAAGCTGTCGTAACCATTTTTGGATGAAACAGTAAACGACACGGTCGACTCGATTTTTTTTTTGAAAAAGAAAAGGAAGGGAGTTGCCACCGATCTTTATTTGATGTGATCGGATCACCTTTGTTTTAATAAAACGTTTAATTTACTAAAATAATGCTTTTTGGTCCACGAACTTTGAGAAAAAGCGGGTTCGAAGTCGATTACGTCGCGAGGAAGGATTAGCACCTCGACACGCCCAAAATTGGTACCAAACTGATTGATTGATGTCCTATTTGTTAAGAATTTTAAAAGGGTTCGAAAATACAATCCTTTTTATTTTCAAAAATTTGATGGAATTGAAAGGGACGTTAAGACTCTCTTATTATCGAAGAGATAAAGCATCATGTCCAGTAAGTTAGGGCACAATACTTTAGACTCCCAAAATTAAGCTCGTCTTTTAAAACTTGATTTTCGTTTTTGAAGAGGATCTTCAGTCATTTGTTGAATCGAGAAGTCGGAACCCGAAGAAGTTAGAGCTCGTTTTCCGAAAATCCAAATTAGAATATTGCCTTTATTTTGGAAGAAAAGAAACTTATCCCAAGTATCTAGGTGTCGAGTCCAGAAGTTAGGTAGCGACATTTTGAGTTTTCGAGAACAAGTATCTTATTCAAAACTCGTATTTGCGATTTTAAAAGGGGTATCCCGTTGTTTGGTTTAAGCGAGGAAAAAAATCGAAATCCAATACCTTAAGGCATGATCTTTCTAATTTTCAAACACAGAACATTATCTTTATTTTGAAAATTTATTTGATTAATATTAGACAAAGTAATGATAATAACAAATAAGCAAATATGTGAATAAATCTAATTCTTATAAATAAATGAATGAGCAAATAAATAATGAAATAAGAATGACGATAATAAAGCTATAGAAACAAAAGTAATAATAATAATAATGATAATAATAAAATAAAGAATATGATAAATAAATAAATTGCCTTAAAGTATTAAGAGAGTAAAGAACAATAAACTAATAAATAATAAGTAAATGAAATGATAAATAAATAAATAAAATAATAAATAAATAATGAATAAAATAATAAAAATTATAAATGGTGAAAATTTAAAGAACGAAGATCAAATTTAAATTAAATAATTATGATAATAAAAATAATGATACATTAATAAAAGAATGATACATTAATGAACGAATAATAATAAAAATAAATAAATAAATAAAATAATAAATAAATAAATAAGAGTAAAATGAAAATAATAATAATAATAATAGTAATAATAATAATAATAATAATAATAATAGTAATAATAATAGTAATAATAACAATAGTAATATTAATGATAATGAGATAATAATAGAAATATTGAATAATAACGACACCAATAATATTAATAAATAAATAATAATAAAGTGATAATGATAGATAATGTTACATTAATAAACGGATAATAATAATAAATAAATAAGTAAGAATAAAAATAAAAATAATAATGATAATAGTAATGGTATTAGTAATAAAAATGAAATAATAATGGTAATAATAATAAAATAATAATAATAGTAATAATAATATTAAAATAATAGTACGAATAATAATAAGAATAAGAATAACAAATAACGAAAAAGTAAGTAAAGATATATATACATATTATTTTAGATATGCAAAAAAATATAAAAGAGCAAGAAATAAACAAATAGAAATGTAATAATAATATAATAATGAAAAATAGGGTAGTAAAAATAAAAATAATAATAAGCAACAATATATAAGAATATAAAAAAAATAAATGGAGAATGCAAATAACAAGATCGAGGAATAAACAAACGAATAAAATAATAAATAACTAACCATTAAATAAATAGATGAATAAATTAAAGAAATAATAAACAACTAAGCAATTAAATAAATAAATAAAGAGTTAAAATAAAAGGACTTAATAGTGTTAAAGTGAAATTAAAAGGTGTAATTTAAATAATAAAGAAATGTCAAGAGGACTAGGTGTGTAGCATGGAACTAACAAGGACCGTATGGGAAAATATCCTGCCTTGATGAGTCAAGTTTCAATAGGACCAAATTGAAAACAAAATGAAACACATGGGCCAAAGTTTAAAGAACAAAAGACAGAGAATAGGGCTTAGTCGGCGGTGCTACGAAAGAAAGGGACCCTTTATGCAAATATCCCTTTCAAGGGTCATGCTGCAGAACTCCTACCACAAAAGCGGTGCCATTTTGCCCAAAACCAATAAAACCCCTTTTATTTTCGGCAAAAAGCTTATTTCTAACCCTAAAAACAAAAACAATCAGCAGCCATTCAAAACAAAACCTCTTTGCCTCTCGTCTCTCCCTCTCTCCGGCGAGTGAGTTCCCCAGCCAATCATCGCGCCACCATAGTGTTCGGTGGCCGACAACGCTCAAGATGGGCTTTAGCCTCGCTTTGAGACCCCTTTTAAAAGCCGACGCCGATATCCCAAATGTAAGAAAAGGGCTTTGATGTCCCTCCTCAGGCCGAGTCCCGTCGATGGAGAAGGAGGGCCCTGAAGCCGAGACCGAGGGGATTTCGGGTAAGTTTTCTTTACTCCTTTTTATTATTATTGTCGTAAAAATCTTAAAATAAGAAACCAAAACTAAAAATGAACGAAAGCAGTAGTAAATAATCGTAAGAACAGAAACGAAAATCCACCTTGAAACTCTTATTAATCTTCTGATTTTTTTTTTGTATTTGGACTTTTATTATATTTCTTGATTCCGAAATTTTTTGTGAATCTCAAAATCCCCCCCTTTTTCCATTTGTTTTTCATGGCTTTTATAGCCAAAAGGAAATTACATTTGTTTATCATGCCTCTGTTTGCTTTTGCTGTTCGTTTTTCTATTTCGTTGCGTGTCTGCCTTGATTTGCAGGAGAGCAGGTACAGACGGTGGCAGAGCAAGTGGCGCGGCAGTGTAGCAGAGGCAAATGGCTACAGAGGCTAGGGTTTTTTCATTTTGTTCTTTTCTGTTTAATTGTTTCGGGTTTGACAGTTGGGTTATTGGACCCGGGTAAAATTGGGTCTACAATAATCATAAAAGGAAAGTGAAAAGTGAAACATTAATGATAAAATATAAATTTCAACGATCATTATGATATGATATTAGTGAAAAGTGAAACATTAATGATTTGTTTTAATATGATATGATATATATTCTCAAAATATGATATTCTGATCTGATATGTGTTTTTGGAATATGATATTCTGATATGACATATGTTCCAGTAATTTGTACAATATAAGTAAAATATTGTATTGATATTTATATTTGTGTTTGTTATAAGTAAAAATATTATTTGTGGGTCAAGTCACAAATTGGGTTTTCTAGTTCACTTGTTTGTTTAATACATTTTATGTGATCTTCATACTCAAGACTTTGCGGCAGCAGAGCTCGGTTCACACAATTTGGTTTAAGTTTGTTTTGGATTTAAATTTTAGGCTTTAATTTGTTTTGGAACGTAAAATTTTGGTATTCGTGCACATATTGTTTATTGCTCGTAAATACACTCAAGGCAACATAACCGATGAAACCCTTTGTTTTAACTCTTACCTCATTGGGAAGTTTGGATTCTAACGGTTGCAGGATAATCATTGAGTCAAATGACTTAAAAGTTTCCGTGAGGCTCTTGTTATGATGAGAAGATAGAAAAAGGGCAACCTATACGTTTTACAAGGGTTAACAGTTACTGATGCAGTTGTGATTGCCGAAGAAAAGCCAACATCACAACCATGTCATGACGAGAATCAACCTGATGTCATGACGACACGACATGGCTCTTTCTCCACCAATTCCAATTCAACCAAACTTTGACACATGCGACTAGGTCATATGAGTGAGAAAGGTATGACAGTCTCATGAAATAAAGGTCTTTTCAAAGACACTGGAGTTGGTAAGTTAGGTTTCTGTAAGGATTGCATTTTTAAGAAACAAACCCGAGTCAGTTTCAATTCAACAATGCATAGATCAAAAGGGACTTTAGATTACATTCATTTCGATTTATGGGGCCCATCTTCTAACATTTCAAAAGAAGGTAATAAATAATTCCTAACTTTTATTGATGATCACTCTAGAAAAGTTTGGGTTTATATCTTGAAACAGAAAAGCGAAGTCTTCGAAATCATCAAACAGTGGAAGACACTGTTAGGAAAACAAACCAGAAAATTGGTGAAGTGGTTGAGAACGAATAATGGTCTTCAGTTCTGTTCATCAAAGTTTAATGATTTTTGCAAACAGAAAGGAATTGAAAGACATCGAACTATTGTTAGAACTCTGTACTAAAATGGAGTTGCAGAAAGAATAAACAAAACCTTGCTGGAAAAGGCTCGATGCAGGCTTTCTAATGCGGGATTAGGAAAGAAATTTTGGGTTGAAGTCGTAAACTTGGCAAGTTATTTGCTAAATAAATCTCCTAATCGAGCATTGAATGGTAAAGTTCTAGACGAGATATGGTCAAGTAATCCTCTCAATTATTATATAATCTTTGAATTTTCGTTGTCCTACTTATGCTAAAGTTAGTTAAGGAAAGATAGAACCGTGGAGTTGTTACATGCATCTTTCTAGGATACTCGCTAGTAAAAAGGGTTTTAAGTTGTGGTGTTCAAATTTGACAAAATAATTTTAGTGGAGATGATACGTTTAATGAATCTTCCATATTTCAAGAAGAAAAAAGGGATTTTTACTTTTAAAGACACAACAAATCAGAGTGTCTCGAGCAAGATGGGGTCAAAAGCCAAAAAAGGGGGCGACATCCCAATGAGAAAATACCCAATGTCGCAACAATGTGACGAATAGAGGTCTTATCCCGATGAAGAGTCACACGGCGTCGTGGTGACACAACAAAATTCTAATTCTTGCAAGTTTGAAGTTGTTTCGGATTTTTTTGGGCTCCATCCAACCTTTAGGTACCCTCACTATCTCAGTTAACTAATTATAAGTTTTCTCATGATAGGAAAATGTGAGAAATCCAACCACCACAGAAATATTGTGAAGGAAACCTAGTGACTTATACTCAAAGTGTTGTCGAGAACATTGGTTCAACTGATCCTTTGTGTTATTATGAGGCAGTTCAAGCCTCCGATTCTGGAAAATGGCTCATTACAATGGAAGAATAGATGGAATCACTTCCAAAGAATGATACTTGAGGTCGGTTAAACCATCCATCGATAAAAAATCATTGGTTGCAAATGGGTGTTTAAAAACAAGGAATGTTCATGTCCTAACGACATTAGGTACAAGGCAAGATTGGTTGCAAAGGGCTACCAAGTGCGTGGAGTTTATTTTCATGATTTTTCTCTCCATTGTGAAACATATGTCCATTTGAGTGCTTTTGGCCTTTCTTGCATTAAATAATCTTGACTTAAAGTAGTTAGATGTAAAACATATTTTCCTTCATGGTGACCTTGAAGAGGAAATCTACATGTAAC
Organism: Gossypium rotundifolium; assembly: GCA_025506655.1. Classification (NCBI taxonomy): domain Eukaryota; kingdom Viridiplantae; phylum Streptophyta; class Magnoliopsida; order Malvales; family Malvaceae; genus Gossypium; species Gossypium rotundifolium. The sequence continues at coordinate 12,071,409 of CP106726.1, forward strand.
AACTGGAAGGCTTCAAAGTTGAAGGGAAACACTGCAGCAAAATAGACTATTAGCGACGTTTTTAGTGGCATTTTAAATAAAAACGCTGCAAAATATAGACTTCAGCGGCGTTAAGAAGAAAACGCCGCAAAAGATTGATATATGGCGGCGTTTTTTGAAAAAATGCCGCTAAAGGTACGAAATAGCGGCGCTTAGGCCATAAACGCCACAAAAAATTTTAATTTCCAAAACAACACGACGTCATTTTAATAACAGCAAAAAAAAAAATGTAAAAGGGTAATGGCGTTTTCAGTAAAAATGCCGCAAAAGATGCACTTTTAGCTGCGTTTTAGTCAAAAACGCCGCGAAAATAATTTTTTATTTTACCATAAAACGTCTTCGTTTTAATTGCACGGAAAAATGTAAAAAATTAGTGGCATTTTTATCAAAAACACCGCAATAGATGCACTTTTAGTGGCATTTTATTTAAAACGCCGCAAATATATATTTTATTTCGTAACAAAACGTATTCGCTTATTTAACAAAAATGTAAAAAAGTAGTATGTTTTATCAAAACGCCGCAAAGGTGCACTTTTGGCGTGCTTATTTAAAAGCGCCGCAAAAAATAATTTTTATTTTAACACAAAACGTCCTCGTTTTGATTCCACTAAAATGTAAAAATTAGTGGCATTTTATTAAAAACACCGCAAAAGATGCACTTTTAGTGGTGTTTTATTTAAAACGCCGTAAATATATTTTTTATTTCGAACAAAACGTCTTCGTTTTAATAACAACATAAAAATGTAAAAAAGTAGTGGCTTTTATTAAAACGCGGCAAAAGATACATTTTAGTGGCATTTTATTTAAAAACGCCTCAAATATATATTTTTATTTCAAAACAAAACGTCTTCGTTTTAATAACAGCTAAAAAATGCCGCTAAAGGTTACTCTTATTGAAACCTTATTTTAAAACAAAAAAAGCGTTGTTTTGATCTCTGTCTAATAATTCAATTTTAATTTACGTTTAGTGTTTAATATTTTTGACCTTGTGTTAAGGGTTTAGCGCTACGATCTAGGGTGTAAGATTTAGGTCGTAGGGTTTAGGGTTTAATGTTTATAGTTTAGGTATTAATGCCTTGTAGTTTATGGTTAATTTAAGGTTTATTGCTTATAGGTTTATAATGGTTTATGGTTTAAAGTTTCAGTGTTTATGGTGGTGTAGTGTTTAAAGTTCTTGTTATGTGTTTAGGGTTTTAAGTTTTAGGGTTTAGAGTGGAAGGGTAAGGTAGGTTGTAGGGTTTATAGGCTTTAGGGATTAGGGTTTAGGGTTCAAAGTGTAGGTATCGGATTGTAGGGTTTTAAATTTATATATTAAATAATTTCTTATATAAATACAAAAAGATAATATTAATATTTTATATTAAATTATCATTATAGTTTAAATTATTTAAACATAAAAGAGATCATATATTAAACTACATTGCTTAAAACTCAATTTAAAAAAAAATTAATTCTATTGGCCAAGTTAAAATAATTTCATTATAAATTACTATTTTTTAGAAATAAGGTATATTGTTTGAAACAAAAGGAAAATTAGTTTAAAAGGAATTTAAGAAAAATTAAACTGTTAAAAATATTAATATGAAAGACATTAGTGGCGTTTTTGACAAAAAAGCCTCAAAGAACATACCACTTTAGGGAAAACGGTGTCGTTCCACTTTAGCGAAAACCTACGACTAGTGGCGTTTTTGCTGAAACCGCCACGAAAGATAGGAAATAGCGGCGCTTTTATAAAGCGTCGCAAATTTTCTGGTTAAACGATGTCGTTTTGTCATCCATCTGGAAACCCATTATAAGCTGGATGACGTCGTTTTTTTAAGTGGTCTAGTGGCGCTACTTGATAAATGCCGCTAAATGTTAGGCGTTAGTGTCGCTCCTATAAAAACGCCGCAAAATATCTTTTGCTTTTGACGAAAACATCGCTATTTTCGTGTGCTTTGTTTTAATAATTCAAACACTGAAATGCCTTATCGTGTTCACCAACTGGAATACCCTAAATCCCTGAATCCCTAAATCCCTAAGGTTACTGTTTTCCCCTAAAAAATTACCCGAAATCCCTAATTTCCAGAATCCGCTCTGGTGATCTCTCCTCCGCCGTTAAGGAAGTCGTTGACAAGTGCCTCTTGTGCCACTAGTTTTCTTCTTTAATACCTAGGTATTTATTTCGTGTTTTTATCTGTTGCTACAGTTTTCTTCTTTAATCCTTCTTCTTTCTAACTTTCTACTGCTACAGTTTGTAACCCTTCGCTGCTGCTTCATTCACCCACTTCTTGTTGCATTTATTGACCAAAGATAAGGATTTAAAGCCCCAGCTTCCGTTCTTCTTCATATGATGAATAGCCTCTATCACCAAACAACACCTTCGGTTTTTCTCTGATAGTAAGCTTTATATCTTTTATTTGTATAGTTTTTACTTGGTCATTGTTTTTGAAGTTAACTTTTGTTTTTTCCGCCACTTCTTGATTTTGGGTTGTCGTTAATTTTTCCCAGTTTTGGTTCTCTTTAGACCGAGTTATGTGACGTATGGATTTTTATAGTGTTTTGGTAGTGAATCTGCTTTGCTTGTTTAGTTAATTGGGAGGGAAATGTTGGCTTTTATTTTGTGAGTGAAAATTTTTACTACTTATATAGGTGTCAATAATGTGTATTAGACAATCCTTTTATTTAAAACAAAATAAAGAACAAAAACATTGAAGAAATGAAATTTTAATACGGAACTCATCTATTGTATTAAGCTAGAATTATGGTTAGTTTTCATCCAAGTGTTTTATTGGTTCATAATGAGCTTTATAAGAATTGCTCATTCGTAGGTGCTGCTATTTCATAGAATCTTAGTCAAATGCACAATGATATAGTTTGGGTACTGTTTCTTTCCCCTCTAGAAGGAAAAGAATGAAAATTTGTTCCTCAAAAGAATGATCATTTGAATATGTTACATAATTTTTCCTTACAACGAAGAAAAAGACTATAACATCCGAATCCCAATAGAAACAAAACACTTCATTTATTCTTTTAATGAACAATTTTGCATCGGGTCCTCTATAAATTTTATGAATATCAATCTAAAGTTCTTTCAAAGTCTCCATAATGAAAAAAGAAAACCCGAATTACATCACAAAGTTAAATTGAAAGTTGAAGATGAAAATTAGTATCATAGATGATGAGTTGAGGAAAACTAACCTGAAATTTGAAAATTAGGGTTGATAACTAGCAAGTAACAAAGCTCATTCTCTAGTATAATTTAATCGTGAAATTACCTCATTTCGGGAGGATGTTGGTATGTTTGAAATGGGAGGTAAAATCGACAATGAGAAGTCTAGTAAACTCGCCTCTAATAAAATACTTCTTCGGTTTGTCGACTAGTTTCATGGATATGTAAAGGTGTCGTAATTAGAACCACCGAGGCCGGCCTTGGTTTGTAGTTACACTTTGTTTCTGCTTTCCAATTGGCTCCTTATTTGATTCACAAGCTTTCAAGGTTCTTTTTCAATTAAGGGCTTAGCCTAATACGAGCCTGCCATTTGGTCTTGGACTCTTTTAAGTCTTTAATCATAGAATTCCTTAGCTAGCTATTTTGGTATATTATAAATATTTTAGAACAAATTATGGTATAGTTCGGTAAATGAATGATCTAGTTTGGTAAAGTATCTGATATGTTTCCAACTTTGAGTTTGCATATTTGTGTTCTAATGAGGTGATAAACAAATTATGGTTATTATTTTGCAGCCCTCTGAATCGCTGTTGGCAGCCCTCGACATCGCCTTTAGTCACCCCCTGAATTACTGTTGGCAGCCCTCTGTTGCATCTCCGTCGGCATCCCTCTGTTGCTACTCCATTTTCTACCATCTACTTATCTGTTAACTGCCATACTGTGAGTTATTTTTTAACAAAAGTCAGTGGATTAATGTTCATTAGTCAATTATGAGGTTTTATTTAATTAATTGTTGTCCAAATGAGTTTTGCATGCATCAATTAGCTCTCCATATATAGTCTTTTCTTATAGGTATAGTGTAGCTTTCCATGGCTCAACAATTTTCAAATGAGTCAATAATTTTCATGCTCAATTTAACACCCAAGTACATTTCTTCGCTAATTTGATCTCTAAGTTGGTGTGGAATTATGAAACAAAGAGATTTTTTTCATGATGGAAATAAATGGGTCATCCAATCTACCCAATGCTAAAAGAAACATTAAAATATCATCAATCTTGCTATGTCGCTTTAATTCTCGCTTTTATCTACATCATTCAATGATGCCTTAGTTTACTGGACCCAAAAAATAAAAAAAGTGGTTGCTTGTTGCAGAAAGTGCTACAATCTTAAAAGTCTAAATGTCAGTAACAAAAACACCACAATATCAATTTACTCTGTTGGTATATGTCGTGCCTTGGGAGAATAATTGATTTTCATGATTTAAAACTTGACTAATCAATTAATTCAACCAACTGCTTTTAAAAATTATAATTGTTTTATTAATATAATAAAATGATCATTATTTAAATATTTTGTAATATAAAATTGATTTTTTAAAGTAATTTAAAAACTTCTTAAAATGAAAATTTAAAACTTACATAATTATTATTTAAATAAATAATTATTATTTAAAACTTACGTAAGTAATTTAAAACTTATAAATTTTTTAATCAATATAATAATAAGCGTGAGTTTAAGATCAAACTTCATAATTTATAAATATTTTGTTATAAATATAACAATAATATTGATCATTATTTAAATATGTTTTAATATAGAAAATAAATTCTTTTTTTTAAAAGAAGTATTTTAAAAACAATTTAAATTTAACAACATCACACCAAATTTAAATTATAAAAAACATATAATAACATTTTCCAAATACCTCAAACGAAAAAGTAAAACCAATTAATATTTTTAAAAAACTACAATGTAATGCATGCCATATATGTTCACACATCAACTAATTCTCGATTTGAAATTTTAATTTAACTTACATAATACATAATACTTAACTTACATAACTTACATAGCTTTCATCAAATTATTTAACTTACATAATACATAACTTACATAAAATTATTTAACTTACATAATACATAACTTACATAACTTACATAATACATAACTTACATAATACTTGTTGATCATGTCAAATAGTCGAGTTTTAAAATTTATAAAAGAATGATCGAACCTTTATACTAACTATGACAACGATAGAGGCAAGCGCACCTATCGAACAGTAGTATAGTTTAGGCAAGAATATCTTATCGAACCCAATGGAACCTAAAAGTACTACTACTACTCACTTTCTTTCTATTATTTAGCCTAAAATATGGAGTGATTGGTTTATGAAACTAATAAAAAAACTAAACTAGATGCAAAGAAAAAAGAATGAATTGGAGAAAGACTTTAGGAAAAACTCAGTTGATGAAGATGATATCCTCAGGAAGAATCCACCTATGACTTCACTTATTATTTAACCCTAAACCATATGATTTCTTTACTTAGCTTGATCCGTGAGACTCCCTAACCTATATTAAACGAATAACGTCTAACCTTAGGTTAATTAGTGGAACTCTCGTTCTCTTATAATAACCCCCTAAGGAAGCAGTAAATCGATCAATGGATTCTCATATTAGGTTTCACCCTAATCCGACAAAATCTCATAACCCTATCTCTAGGCACTCGATCAACTCCGTTCAATTATGCTAGATCTACTCTTAGGTAGGGTCTATTCCTCCTCCACCTAAGCACATCAGATTAAATTAAGCAACATAATTAAGAACAAACTAAGTACTTATCATATAATTTAGAAATCAAATAACAAAATCCATCATAGGTTTCATCCCCTTCAGGTATCTGAAGGGTTTAGTTCATAACTAAATAAGAAAACATCTCAAGAGACAAGATAAAACAAAACATAAGAAATCCCTAAAACTCCCTGAAGGAATTGAAGGAGAGATCCTCTGTCTTGAATAGAGTTCCAGCTTCTTGAGATGGATCAACTGGCTATCTTCAAGTGATTCCCTAAAAGATGAAAGCTTTGGCAAAAGCCTCTGCAAAAAGCCGTCCTTTTCAATGTCTGCCTTGGGTTGTTTATAAAGGCTTTTGAGATGTTTTACTTGGCTCCTAAGTACCTCTTTCAAGTAGAATTACTATTAGGGTGTTTAAGTAGATTTAGGAGTATGTTTCTTTGGCTTCAAGCATCAAATTCCGAGTGAAATTGCTCATTCCTGTGCAGGGGCACGCCCATGACACACGTCCGTGTAATTCGGGGTTGGGCCGTGCCTTGATTCTGTATTTTTGGGCACGGCCGTGTAGATCGCTTAACACACCCGTGTGTAGTAATGAGATGATGTGCGGTCGTGCAACTCGTGAGTTAGGCGTGCTCTAGGTAATTGACGAGACACGGTCATACAGGCTTTGTGCCAGGCCGTTTTGATTTCTTGCTAAGGCCCAATTACTCTGTTTTAAACCTGTTTTGTGTTCTTTTTATCCTCGGGTGCTTTCCTGAGTATATGACATGAAAAGAAAGGATTACAAGCACCTTTTATATAAATCAAGGGCTAAATCATCAAAAAGCATACTAAATGTGTGATTAAAATATGTTACTTTTACGGTTTATCACTTGTATAGATAAAAAAAAAAGATTCAAAGTATATAGGCTGGAAACCTGACGGGTTGCCTTATATCTCACTGTTAGATATAATGGATCCTCCCTAGGTGTAACAATGCCACATATGATGACATAACTTACTTAATACTTGTATAGATAAAAAAAAAAGATTCAAAGTATATAGGCTGGAAACCTGACAGGTTGCCTTATATCTCACTGTTAGATATAATGGATCCTCCCTAGGTGTAACAATGTCACGTATGATGAATCTTAAAGAATACATAACTTACTTAATACTTGTATAAAAAAGATTCAAAGTATATAGGCTGGAAACCAGATGGGTTGCCTTATATCTCACTTTTAGATATAATGGATCCTCCCTAGGTGTAACAATGCCACGAATGATGAATCTTAAAGAATACATAACTTACAATGCCATGTATGATGAATCTTAAAGAAATTTTTGTTTTAAAAATCAAATTCTTGTCAATTAACAATTTAGCCGTGAAATTTATTGTCAACTTTAGACTTCAACAAATACGAAATGGATAGGACTTGGATGAATTTGTCAAGGGTAAGCAACGGCTATCGAAATGGAGTAGAAACTTTTCTAAATTTCGCATTTCAAAATGCAAGCCAAGAGAATATGATTCTTTGCCCATGTAAGAAGTGTTGCAATATCAATAGGCATTATCGTGAAGTTGTCCACGAATATCTAGTTGTTGATGGCTTTGTCCGAGGGTACAAAAAATAGATTTTTCATGGAGAGTGTACATCTAGTGGAGCATCTTCATCGATGAATCTGGGTTATCCTCATAGTGGTTACAATCGAAATGTTAGAGATGATAACATGGAAGGCATGTTGCGGATGCTTTTAATAAAGCGATCGATGGTTTCAAGTCATTTCCACCTGACTTGGGTGCAACCGAATATTATAATTTTGGTGGAAATACTTTCACCGAAGGGGAAAGAAGTGTACCTAATGAACAGTCAAATGAAGAAGCGACGAGGTTCTACACGTTACTTGGTGAAATGAATGAAGAAGCGTATGAGGATCAAAATTTTCCAAAGCTGTGTTTCAGATAGGCTTTTCACTTGAAATGTTTGGGAGGGTGGACCGGAAACTCTTTGACAATCTTTGTTAGAGTTTTTGAGAGAAATGTTCCGTTTTGAAAATCCCTCAATCTTCCAAATACATGAAGAAACTTATTAAAGATTTGGGCCTTGGCTATAACAAAATTCATAGTTGCCCAAATGACTGCATGTTGTATTGGGGTGACCGGAGAAACCAACAGTACTGTCATGTATGTGGTCAATCCCGTTGGATGAATAGAAATACAGAGGATGGTAACGAGGATGAAAACGATGCACAGTCAAGGAAGACGCCAGTAAAGGTTTTGAGGTATTTTTCGCTAATACCAAGGCTTTAAAGGCTTTTCATGTCGTCAAAGACAGCCGGGTAAATGATGTGGCACCATGATGGTCGAACCGATGATGGATTGTTAAGGCATCCTGCAGATTCTTTAGCTTGGAAATCATTTGACTCCAAATTTCCAAGCTTTGCAAGTGATCCTCGAAGTGTGAGGCTTGGGCTAGCATATGATAGATTTAACCCATTCAAAATCATGAGCATTGCATACAGTACTTGCACTGCAGCAATTTAGACTTTTAGCGGTATTTTTTTAGGCCTTTAGCGGCGTTTTTAAGCGCCACTAATAGTCTTTGCGGTGCTTTTAGAAGCGCCACAAAAACCGCCGCTAAAACAAGCCCCTCAAAATTTAACGGCGTTTATGAGAAAAAAACGCCACTAAAAGTCATGACTTTTAGCGGTACTTTTCCCAACGCGCGCTAAAGCTATGACTTTTAGCGGCGCTTTTCACACAAACGCCGCTAAAAGCCATGACTTTTAGCGGCGCTTGTCACATAAACGCCGCTAAAAGCATGACTTTTAGCGGCGCCTTTCCGACAAACGCCACTAAGACATAAAAATAAAAAAAATTAAAATATTATACTTTTAGCGGCGTTTTTGGGAAAAACGCCGCTAAAGGTCATGAAAAATAAAAAAAATTATTATATTATGAAAACACCAAAAATCTAATTTAAAAATGTATAATTTAATTTGAACACGTATTAAAATGAAAATTCATGAACAATACGTATTAAAATGGAAATTCATGAACAAGACACAATTAATTGACCAGGAAGCTGATACAGTACTGCATTGCATTGACAGATACAGGTAGCCGATATAGTATACAAATAACCAGCCAGAGTTACCAACCACGAACCTCAAATACTAAAAAGACTGAAGGAAACCTTAGTTGCAGCCTCAAGGCTAACAAATTCCAGGTGAAAATCTAAAAGTGCTGGTGCCTTGGCAGCTAGGACCTGAGCCACAATAAATCAGAGTTGAGATTCAATTCAAACTGACAGTCGCCAGTTGCATCAGAAACAAGTAGTAATGTAACATATAAACTAAGTGTAAAATATAATTCAGGCAAATATTACAAGAACCGGATTGACCTTAATAACAACACAAAGTAAAATAAAATAAGTAAACAAACCTTGCAAAGATAATGCATCTGCGTCATCTTGCTTGTTGAAGCACGTGTATCTGTGAGCTTTAGAAGACTGTCCAACTTAAATCCAATAGCAGAACTTGTATTGTAGCATCCTAAATAATTGGGTATCATTATGTTGCTTAATGTTGGTTCGGGTTACTTGAAGATAGAATAAATATTATTATTTAAGTGTACATTTGAGTAAAGAAATTAAATGACCTTAAGACTTAAATTAATTAAGTGCTAAAAGTTGGCATAAGTGAATTAGTAGTAAAGAGGAGATGGCGCCATAAGTGTTCCTAGAGGGAAGGAGTTCGAAACACCTGGCAAGCAACAAGGAAATTTTATTTTTTGCTTTAACCTATGCATGTGTCGGCAAGGGATAAGGATGGATGAGTTGTATTGTTTTATTTTTGGTAAGTAGACTAAAGGAAAAAGGTAATTGTTAACTTATGGTAGGGAATCAAGAAAGTTTGGAAAGATATGGGGACATAAGGCAAATATCAAGGAAAAGGTTTTGAAACAAATTCATGGCCATTTGACCATGAATTTGGACTCGATTGTGGCTAAAGGGAGGTCATGAATATGTTAGTAGTTTGGCTAGGATTAGGAGTTAGTTTTGGTCATTCCTATCATCTTGTGCAAGTTTTGCATTTTCTCTCAACCTTTCTCCTTTGGCGAATTTGAGCTTTTGGTAAGCCTTAATTCTTTTGACCATTTGGTCATTTTGCTTATCACTTTAGTATTCTTTTGTGTGCCTTTTCTTAGTGCCAAAATTACCAACACCAAAGATCATTCTTTTCTTCCTTTCTCCATTGCCAAATGTACTTTGCCCCTAAACACATCTCTTACTTTCTCTTTTCTTCTTTGAAAACCGAATCACTATCATCATCATCTTTTCTCTCACCTTTTATTTTCTTTTCAATCATACCTTCTCCATTATTTTCTCTCATAGCGAATCTCTTTCTTTTCCTAAACATCATTCTCAATCATTTCTTTTCAACCGTGGAGAATAGGTAAGAGTTCTTTTAGTTCATGTTAGTTAATAGTGGTTTTGGCCAAATATTGATGGTGGTAAGAATGATTTCTTGGATCGAAATAATCGTTCATTTTATTAACATTTTCTTTATTATACTTTAGTGCGATAGCGGAAGATCGTAACTTGAGTGTTCGTGAGTATCATAGAACGTTGGAATCGATTTAAGGTGTTAAGGAACGTTTTGGTCGATTCTCTTATTATGGAACAAGGATATTTGTGGTAAGGAAATCTTACTCTTAAAACCTTTAGTTATATTTTCGATATATTCTTAAGTTGGATTAATGATCTTTTGTCATTGAAGACATTCAAAATAGGGCAAAAAAGGCGTCCATAGTCTTTGTAATGACTGAAGTTGACCCCAATCGTAATGATGGGTTCGGGACCATGAATCCGAGCCTAAAAAATAATTAGATATTATTTTCTGTGATAATTATATGTGAATTAGTATGCGTGAGAATTTCAGTATAAAATTTGAATGTTTATATGCTTAATTTAATAAATGGACCAAATAGTTAAAGTAATGAAAGTGGTGTGTACTAAATTAGAGGGTAAATTGAATTGTTGTTACATGGGAGGATTTGCATGTCAAATTTCCCACAATCCATGTGAGTGGACGGCAATGATGATGGGGAAGGCTTTTAAGTATTTTATAATCTTAATTATAATATTTTAAGATGAATTAAAGGGACATAATAAAAAAAAAAGATGAAGTGTAATAAAAAAGAGAATTCAATTTTCTCTCGCTTTTATCATCTTCTTGACCGAAATTTTCTTCAAAGGGAAGAAGAAAGTTGAACCCCCATTTTTGGCCATTGCATGTGGTGCTAAGGTAAGTAGTTGAGTTTTATTTTAGTAAATTCCTATTAAATTGAGTTGGTTATCTTGATTTTTATCAAAACCATGTTAAAATTTCTAGAATTTGGTACACTTAGATTCGGCCATGGAGGTGAAATTGTGGGTTGTTGTGTTAATAAATACAAGATAAGTTGAGAAAGGGATTTTGAGGAAATAGAGAATAGTAGTTTTAAATTGTTTGAAATGTTATGGAAATTATTGTAAATTGAGCATAGAAATGCCCTTTACATTCGGCTAATGTTTGGGTGAGTGTTTATGATGTTGAGTTGGTTTAAATTGTTCGGTCTTATAAATTTGTATATATATATGTTGAGATATATATGTGTGTTGAAGTAGTATATGCGGCCATAAAAAGGGGTGAAGAGACAAAATGTGTTAGATTGTTATTGAATGAAATTTTCAAAAGGGGTCAAGAAGCTAATAATATTAATATAAAAAAATGAATTGATACAAGGGCTAGGGTATTCAAATTCAATGTGTCTTAGTCGAATCTTGGTAATTTGAGTTTTAATGCCTTGAGGACTTAAATTTAAAAGGTGTAAATTATATGAGTTAAATAGTAGAATCTTGTAAATGTTATTATTGGATTAAATTAAATAGGAAAGGAATTTGAATAAATTACTTGGCATCTATTAGATCAAGTACAAAAAGAAAAGGAGCTTGATCGGGGAAAAACAAAACTCAACGAGTAGTCGGGGAGCTTGCTTGGTCAACTATCGAGGTAAGTTTTAAGCAATAATACTCAAGTTGAAGTTATACTTTAATACAAGTTTAAATTGAATGGTGATAGTCTCTTATAATGTAATTGCCGAATATATATATATATATATATATATATATATATTTAAGTATATGAAATTGATGGAAGATAGTTGATGGAGAAATTACTTGGATGTCGCATTTAGGTGCATAAATTGGACATTATCGATAGTGGCGATAAAATGAGATTAGGGCATGTTAAATGAAATTGATGATAGCTTGAGGTGGTGTAAGTTTAATGTAATATAGGACTTAGGTTATTGAATACCTTGATGTATATATATATATATAGAGAGGTGTATGACCTTGTGTGAAGTGTGTATGAAATCTTTATGTATGAAATTATACATATCTAGTGAACAACAAGTTATGAAAAGCCTAAATTGTGCGAAGTGATTCAATGAACAATAAGTACGTAAACTTTAAGTAATGGCTCTATGTGAGCGATACGTTACATAAACTTTAAGTAACGGCTCTATGTGAGCGATACGTTACCTAAACTTCAAGTAACGGCTCTATGTGAGCGATACGTTACGTAAACTTGAAGTAATGGCTCTATGTGAGCGATACGTTACGTAAACTTTAAGTAACGGCTCTATGTGAGCGATACGTTAATTAAACTTTAAGTAACGGCTCTATGTGAGCGATACGTTACGTAAAATTCAAGTAACGGCTCTATGTGAGCGATACGTTATGTAAACTTTAAGTAACGGCTCTATGTGAGTGATACGTTACATAAACTTTAAGTAACGGCTCTATGTGAGCGATACGTTACTAAAATTCAATTAAAGATTAGGTAAGAATGAAAATTATTAAGGGATTGTTATTTCTAATGATTTATTACATGGAAAAATTATATGAATGAGTTATTATGCATTATATGAATAGTTAAGTTTGGAAAGGTAAATACATTGAGGTAAGTGGTACACTATTAATTTGAGATTTGGGTATCATGAATGTTAAGTAGATGAATTTGAGAGTGTATATTAGCTCAACTCTTAAATGGGTTGAGGTGTTTTGTATGGGTATATAGTTTAAGTAGGTTCAATTCTTGGTGTAAATATTCTACATATGTATGTGATATTAATTTGCTTAAACTTACTAAGCTTTGAGAAGCTTACTTTGTTTGATTGTTACTTGTAGTCTTCTTGTGGAACTCAATTTGCGCTCAGGGACCATTTTGGGAAGCTCATCATACTATCGTCTATTTTGGTATTTTATTCGATGGTTTTCTTCTAAGACTTATGGCATGTATAGGTGAAATCCTTTTTGAACTACATTTTGTAGTCTTGTAAATATGTATATAAATTTATGCCATGTGAAAATGGCTCCGTTTCTCAATTATCTTTGATATTTTCTATTTGTGATGTCTATAGATGATAAAATGTGGTTCATGTCTTGCTTAGAAAGATGAATTTTATTAGCATGCTTATTTAAATTGAACTCAACTAGTCTTGCATAATCTTGGTTGTCAAAGGATATTTTTAATTCATAAATCGGAGTTTAATTCAAAACTGGTTTGTATGGGATAAGTGAGGTCATAAGTTTAGTACGAATAGGGTATATAGTACCTTTAGATAATGAATATCCTTGTTCTTAATTATACACCTAACACGATTTATAGCATGAAAGGTTTTGGTGTACTATATATAAATATATATATGTGTGACGAATTTGGTTAATATGTTATGGAGTTGTTAGAACCGAAATGTTCAGCTATAATTGATAAATTATAATATGAATATTGCTCCTAGTCGATAGTAATTAGTTCAATAGATAATAAGGCGGTCCTAGTGACAAAGCCGTTTATAAGGCGTTTTGTTTTAGGATTGTTTTAGTAATGCTGTGACCCTAAGCCGGCAATGGATTCGGGTTAGGGTGTTACAGTCTTCGTAAGAAGGGTGGATCCGCTATTCCCCCTAAATATAAAAGAAGGGTTGTTTCGGGAATCCGGGATTTTCCACCGGGTTGCGGACCATCAACCGAGGGAAGTCAATTATTTGAAGTAGTTCGTACTCCCGAGCCTTTGTACGTTAGTGGATTTTCAACGAGCAACGAATCGATAAACGAGGATAAACCGAAAATAGAAGTGATTCAAAATCAAAGGGGTAAGGATTTGGATCAAATCCCAATAGAATATTTTTGATAAATGATAGTGTTCTAATAGATCGTATTATGTTTAGGTGTTGAAGAGCGAGAAGGATTAGTACTCACGATATCAAGGTGTGTAACTTCACACTTTTCTCGGGTTGGATGTCATTCGTGGTATTGAATAAAATCGTAAAGACGACTAAATCGATATAATACGTATTAATTGGTATTTCGGTGAAAATACATGAAAACGATTAAAATTGTGAAAATTATGAAAACGCCCTCGTGAAGTTAGTTGTTAATATGTAAATTTTATGTCTCGTAAAATGGGTGAAAAATATGCTAGTTAGTAAAATGGGCGAAATCTCATTAGATCGATAAATGGGTCAAATCTCTGCTAGATCGATAAATGGGCGAAATCTACTAGATCGATAAATGGGCGAAAAGCTCGATAAAATTGTTTAATGGGCGAAAACCACGATAAATTGTTTAATGGGCGAAAAGCACGATAAATTGTTAAATGGGCCAAACTCTTAGCTAGATCGTAAATTGGGTTTAAGATGCTAGATTGCTAAATGGGCTAAATGCTATTTCAAATTTTGGGCCTTAACAAAACTAGAAATATTGACTCTTATGTTATTCAAATCTTTTGATAAAACATCATATAAACTTAGACAAATTTTTTGCATACATGTTGCATGGGTTGGGATTAATAATGAAGAGAAGAAAGGCTCGTTGCCAAAATCTAGTTCGGTGGCTCTGCCACAAAATAATTAAATGGCTAATTGCCTCTAGTTCGGTAGCTCTGCCACAAATATTAATGGCTCAATACCTCTAGTTCGGTGACTTTGTCACAATCTAGTTCGGTGGCTCTGCCACAAATATAAGATGGCTTAATGCCTGTGATTGGTGTGATGGCGGGGTGGGTTGACTTGATCCCCACAGGTGTGATGGTTGGTACGGGGGTGTGTAGCGGATAGAAATTAGGTTGGGTGGGAAAATTCATTTTGCATACATATTATTATTTATATTGTTAATCCTCGCTAATGGGCTCAAGCCCAAAACTATGATTTGATGATTTGGCCCAATGAATAAGTAAGTAAGTTATACATCGAGTTCTAAGTAACTCACTCCTCAAATTTTTCATCTCGGATAATGGAAATTGACGTGGACTTGGTAGAGGATGACTTCGTGGAGGCCATACTTGAATGAGGGTTAATTAAACTTTGAACTTTTATTAAAGACTTTCTATAATTTACTATTATGGGTTTGATGTAATAAGGCCTCTATAAATGTTTTATGGATTTTTGTGTTAATGGATTTAAATTATGTTTTGGACTATTAATATGGGCTTATAATTATTTTTTTCTTAAAATAATTTGGGTTTCCAAATATATGAAATTCCTTTATCATTTTCTTAAATATTTTGAACTCTTATAAAATTTACTCTAAGGATTTTATCAATACAATATTAATGATATTTTCAATAAATGTTTTTCTCATATACATCAAATTTAAAATACTCTTTTGGTTTTATTAAACCTTGTAATTATAAATGATTTCTATTTTAAATTCCTATTCTTCGTAATTATTAAGATAGTTCGATTTATGTAACAAACCGGATCTAGTCTTAACGCATAGACCGGGTTTGGGGTGTTACATTTAATGGTATCGAGCCGCTTTCAAAAACTCGGTGTGGTCGGGTTCAACAAATAATTTTCGAGGAAAAATATTTTAATTATGTTTTAAAGATCAAGATGGCACCACAAGCATCCGCACCAAGTCAAGTAAGTATTCATTGTTAAATGATTATTATTATGATGATGATATGACCATAGGAACACTCTAGAACTTCTAGTTTTAGATGTTAAAATTGTAGAGATTGAGACTATAGGATGTGTTATAAAAACAACTTTATCTCTCAAATATCATAAAACATCGTTAATAAACATCAAACAATTTTACGATTCATAAAACTTGTAATCGATTAAATCAATTAGTCACCATGAGCACTAGAGGACGTGGTCGTGGACGCCGTAGACGTGGTAGTGGAAGAGGATGAGGTGTTAGAGGTGCAAATCAAGCACCAAATCATATGCGAAATGGATGCACTGCATCATTTGAGAGTGAGACGGATCACGCGATCACATGGAAGAAGATAATGCCTTGACGCAGCGCGTCATGCGAGTCCTAGAAAGGGTCACTGGAACTAGAATTGGGCCAACAACTTGTGGGTCAATTTGAATGACTCAAGTCAAATAATGCGAAGTTTTAGAGGAGTTTCGGTGTAGCCCGAATGTGGTGAATATTGGCTCAAGTCGTGGAACGGATTATGGATGATATGGAATGCAATTGTTGAGCGTAAACCGAAAGGAGCCGTGTCCTTGTTAAGAGACGAGGCGTGCAGCTGGTGGCTCATCGTTCGAGAAGGCACCGTCGCACTAATTACTTGGGAATTCTTTAAAATTGCCTTCTAAGGAAATATGTTGGAACGAGTTATGTTGACGCTTAAGGAAAGAATTTCAATCTCGCCCAAGGGAGTAAGACAAGGCGCATGTATGAAGTCGAGTTTTACGTTTGAGTCGCTATGCTCAGACAATAGTATCAACAGATCATGAACGTTGTGTGCGTTTCGAGGATGGGCTTAATGATGAGTTGAGGGTTCTGATTGCCCCACAACAAGTTAGAACTTTTGCCACGCTTGTGGAGAAGGCCAAGATAGCCGAAGAGGCTAAGAACTCAGAATGTCAGAATCAGGAAAGATTCAGGAACAAGAGAGAGACACAGTAGTCGGGTTCTTCAAAGAAATTTTAGAAGAGGCCTCGGAATGATGAACCAGCTCAAGGTAGAGCACCTGTAACTAATAATCAAGTTTGGGATTGTGCTGAATGTGGAAAAAGGCATTTTGGTGAATGCTGGAGGAAAACGGATGCTTGTTACAAATGCGGTTCAATGGATCACCAGTATAGAAATTGTCCTCGACGTATGGATACGACTCATGAAGTTCGTAATAATGATGCACAATCGGCCAGAAGTACTCAGCAGCCACCGAGAGGTCGTGGACCAGGTCGTGGTGGTAATGGGGCTGGACGTGGTCAGGGTGCACCGGGTCGAGGCAATGGTCCTAGAGGTAACACGGATGCAAGACAGCCTGGACTGGTCTATGCAGTTAGACGCCGCGAGGATGGCAATGCACCTGATGTAATAACTGGTACATTCTTCATATTCGATGTACCTGTTATTGCCTTAATAGATATTGGTTCTACCCACTCGTATGTTGCTAGCGCCATATCTGGAAACCTAAATCTAAAATCTGAAATTATCGATAGTGAGATGACAGTAATTAGTCCTTTAGGACAGTCTGTAATTGTAAATAAATTATTTAGAGACGTACCCTTAGAGATTCAAGAGGAGGTATTCTTGGCAAATTTGATGGAATTGCCTTTTGATGAGTTCGACCTTATTCTGGGCATGGATTGGTTGGTTAAACATCGGGCGCATTTGGATTGTGCTGAGAAACGGATGTCAATAAGAACCTCGGATGATAAGGAAGTCATAATGATTGGTAAACGAAGGAACTACTTGGCGAACGTGGTATCAGCGTTGAAGGCAGAAAAGTTGGTGCGAAAAGGGTATGGAGCATTCCTAGCCTTTATTTGTGCTTTGGATGCCAAAAAAATATCTGTGGATGATGTGAGAACGGTGAAGGAATTTTGGATGTTTTTCCCAAGAACTTCCGGTATGCCTTAAGATCGGAAGTAGAATTTGGCATTGAGCTTTTGCAGAGCAGCTCGGGTCCATTGCTCCTTATAGAATGGCACCGAAGGAGTTGGCGAGCTTAAAGCTCAAATTCAAGAATTGCTTGGATCGGGGATTTATTCGACCGAGTGTGTCTCCGTGGGAGCACCAGTTTTGTTCGTCAAGAAGAAGGATGGATCAATGCGTATGTGCATTGATTACAGACAATTGAATAAATTGACGATCAAGAATAGGTATCCTTTGCCGAGAATTGATGACTGTTTGATCAATTGAAGGAGCTTGCTTTCTCAAAATTGATTTGAGATCGGGTTATCATCAGCTTAAGGTGAAAGAAGCAGATATTTATAAGACGGCATTTTGAACTCGTTACGGACATTATGAGTTTGTAGTGATACCGTTCGGATTAACCAATGCACCAGCCGCATTTATGGACATGATGAACCGAGTCTTTCAACCATATTTAGACCGGTTTGTGGTAGTGTTCATAAATGACATTTTGGTCTATTCAAGAAATGATGAGGAGCATGACACGCATTTGCGTATAGTATTGCGACTACTTACGTGATAAGCAACTTTATGCCAAATTCAAGAATGCGAATTTTGGCTAAAGGAAGTGACTTTCTTGGGTCATGTGGTATCGCTTGAAGGAATAAGGGTAGATCCTCGGAAGATTGAGGCCATTCGGATTGGAAACCACCAACGCTCGGTGGTGAAATTGAGTTTCTTAGGTTTGGTGGTTACTATAGACGCTTTGTAGGGGTTTTCTTTGATTGTCGCACCCTAACTAAACTGCTGGAAGGGAGTTCCATATAATTGGACTGAAAAACAACAAGAGAGTTTCAAAAATTAAAGAAGATTCGATGAAGTTCCGCTTTAATTTAGCCAAGGTCGGAAAAGAATTCACTGCTTATTGTGATGCGCCTCACACGGTCCAGGTTGTGTCTTGATGCAAAATGGAAAGGTGGTGGCCTATGCTTCTCGTCAATTGAGACCGCATCAAGTAAACTACCCTACTCATGATTTGGAGTTAGTCATGTGGTCTTTGCATTAAAGATTTGGAGGCACTATCTCTACGGTGAGAAATCTATCATCTACAAGGATCACAAGAGTCTTAAATACCTCCTTACCCAAAAGGAGTTGAATATGAGACAAAGAAGATGGATAGAATTATTAAAGGATCATGATTTCTCAATTGAATATCATCCTGGAAAGGCTAATGTGGTTCTTGTGACGTTAAGTCGTAAGACAAGATGTCGATTTGAAAGCATTGTTTGCTCATCCGAGTTTGTATGAGGATGGTAGCTTGCTAGCAAAACTTCGTGAAACCTCGTGGTTAGAACAAATCAAGGAAAAGCAAATATTAGACGAAAAGTTGGGACCCTTACTTGACAAGTCGAAAATGGTGAAATAGGGATTTTGGAATAAACACGAAGGTGTGTTGTGCTTTGTGGAAGAATTTGTATGCCTAAGGATTCGGATCCGAGACAAATGATTCTACGGAGGCACATAGTAGCCCTTATGCTATACACCGGAGGAAATAAGATGTATCGGGATCTCCGTGAATGTTATTGGTGGCGTGGTTGAAGCGGAGATTTTGAATTTGTAGGAAAATGTTTGACTTGTCGACAAGTGAAGCGAGCATCAATTACCGTCGGATTGTTACAACCGGTAAAGATTCCTCTTTGGAAATGGGAGCGAATAACTATGGATTTTGTTAGTGGGTTACCTTTAATGCCTACTAAGAAAAATTCCGTATGGGTAATAGTCGATCGTTTGACGAAGGCTACTTATTTTCTTCCAGTTCGTACGGATTATTCGTTGTAGAAATTGGCTAAGCTATATGTATCTGAAATTGTAAGGTTGCATGGTGTACCCATATCCATTATATCAGATAGGGATCCTAGGTTTACATCACGGTTTTGGAAAGCTCTGCATGAAGCCTTGGGGACAAAGTTGAATTTTAGTACGGCTTTTCATCCTCAGTCTAATGGACAGTCGAAAAGAGTAATTCAAATAATGGAAGATATGTTAAGGGGATGTGTAATCGACTTGAGGGTAGTTGGGAGGATTTTCTACCACCGCGAATTCAGCGATAACAATAGCTATCGGCCTAGCATTCAGATGGCACCCTATGAGGCATTGTATGGTCGTGAGGTGCCGTACTCCTACCGTTGGACCTAATTGGGCGAACGCGGATGTTGGGTCCTGAGATGATATCTGAAACAGAGGAAAAGGTAAAAGTTATTCGAGCACGGTTGAAGGAAGCCTCAGATAGATAGAAGTCATATGCAGACTTGAAGCGTAAGGATATCGAGTTTGCTGTGGGAGACCGGGTCTTTTTGAAGGTCTCACCTTGGAAGAAAATTTTTAGATTCGAAAAGAAGGGTAAGTTGAGCCCTAGGTTCATCGGGCCATATCGTGTGATGAAGCGTGTTGGCCCAGTGGCTTATCAGATTGAATTACCACCGGAACTGAGTCAAATTCATAATGTTTTTCATGTTTCCATGCTGAGACGTTATAGATCGGATCCATCTCATATAGTACCGGTTGAAGAAGTGGAATTAAATTCAGACTTGTCTTTTGAAGAAGAACCAGTGGAAATTTTAGACCGGGATGTTAAAGTGTTAAGAAAGAAGACTGTGCCGTTGGTCAAAGTTTTGTGGCGCAATCACGGAGCGGAGGAAGCTACGTGGGAGCCTGAAGAAACTATTCGGCAACAATATCCTCACCTCTTTTAATCAGGTAAATTTCGAGGACGAAATTTTCTTTAAGAGGGGTAGAATTGTAGCATCCTAAATAATTGGGTATCATTATGTTGCTTAATGTTGGTTCGGGTTACTTGGAGATAGAATAAATATTATTATTTAAGTGTACATTTGAGTAAAGAAATTAAATGACCTTAAGACTTAAATTAATTAAGTGCTAAAAGTTGGCATAAGTGAATTAGTAGTAAAGAGGAGATGGCGCCATAAGTGTTCCTAGAGGGAAGGAGTTCAAACACCGGCAAGCAACAAGGAAATTTTATTTTTGCTTTAACCTATGCATGTGTCGGCAAGGGATAAGGATGGATGAGTTGTATTGTTTTATTTTTGGTAAGTAGACTAAAGGAAAAGGTAATTGTTAACTTATGGTAGGGAATCAAGAAAGTTTGGAAAGATATGGGGACATAAGGCAAATATCAAGGAAAAGGTTTGAAACAAATTCACGGCCATTTGACCATGAATTTGACTGACATTGTGGCTAAAGGGAGGTCATAGAATATGTTAGTAGTTTGGCTAGGATTAGGAGTTAGTTTTGGTCATTCCTATCATCTTGTGCAAGTTTTGCATTTTCTCTCAACCTTTCTCCTTTGGTCGAATTTGAGCTTTTGGTAAGCCTTAATTCTTTTGACCATTTGGTCATTTTGCTTATCACTTTAGTATTCTTTTGTGTGCCTTTTCTTAGTGCCAAATTACCAACACCAAAGATCATTCTTTTCTTCCTTTCTCCATTGCCGAATGTACTTTTCCCTAAACACATCTCTTACTTTCTCTTTTCTTCTCTTTGAAAACCGAATCACCATCATCATCATCTTTTTCTCTCACCTTTTATTTTCTTTTCAATCATACCTTCTCCATTATTTTCTCTCATAGCGAATCTCTTTCTTTTCCTAAACATCATTCTCAATCATTTCTTTTCAACCGTGGAGAATAGGTAAGAGTTCTTTTTAGTTCATGTTAGTTAATAGTGGTTTTGGCGAATATTGATGGTGGTAAGAATGATTTCTTGGATCGAAATAATCGTTCATTTTATTAACGTTTTCTTTATTATACTTTAGTGCGATAGCGGAAGATCGAACTCGAGTGTTCGTGAGTATCATAGAACGTTGGAATCGATTTAAGGTGTTAAGGAACGCTTTTGGTCGATTCTCTTATTGCGAACAAGGATATTTGTGGTAAGGAAATCTTACTCTTAAAACCTTTAGTTATATTTTCGATATATTCTTAAGTTGGATTAATGATCTTTTGTCATTGAAGACATTCAAAATAGGGCAAAAAGGGCGTCCATAGTCTTCAGAAGAAGGGTGGATCCGCTTATTCCCCTAAATATAAAAGAAGGGCATTTTGCGAATCCAGGGATTTTCCACCGGTTGCGGACCATCAACCGAGGGAAGTCAATTATTTGAAGTAGTTCGTACTCCCGAGCCTTTGTACGTTAGTGGATTTTCAGAAGCAACGAATCGATAAACGAGGATAAACCGAAAATAGAAGTGATTCAAAATCAAAGGGGTAAGGATTTGGATCAAATCCCAATAGAATATTTTTGATAAATGATAGTGTTCTAATAGATCGTATTATGTTTAGGTGTTGAAGAGCGAGAAGGATTAATACTCACGATATCAAGGTGTGTAACTTCACACTTTTCTCGGGTTGGATGTCATTCGTGGTATTGAATAAAATCGTAAAGACGACTAAATCGGTATAATACGTATTAATTGGTATTTCGGTGAAAATACATGAAAACGATTAAAATTGTGAAAATTACGAAAACGCCCTCGTGAAGTTAGTTGTTAATATGTAAATTTTATGTCTCGTAAAAATGGGCCGAAAAATATGCTAGTTAGTAAAATGGGCCGAAATCTCTGTTAGATCGATAAATGGGCCGAAATCTCTGCTAGATCGATAAATGGGCCGAAATCTTTGCTAGATCGATAAATGGGCCAAAAAGCCTGATAAAATTGTTTAATGGGCCGAAAAGCCTGATAAATTGTTAAATGGGCCAAACTCTTAGCTAGATCGTAAATTGGGTTTAAGATGCTAGATTGCTAAATGGGCTAAATGCTATTTCGAAATTTTGGGCCTTAACAAAAACTAGAAATATTGACTCTTATGTTATTCAAATCTTTTGATAAAAACATCATATAAACTTAGACAAATTTTTGCATACATGTTGCATGGGTTGGGATTAATAATGAAGAGAAGAAAGGCCTGTTGCCAAAATCTAGTTCGGTGGCTCTGCCACAAAATAATTAAATGGCTAATTGCCTCTAGTTCGGTGGCTCTGCCACAAATATTAATGGCTCAATGCCTCTAGTTCGGTGACTTTGTCACAATCTAGTTCGGTGGCTCTGCCACAAATATAAGATGGCTTAATGCCTGTGATTGGTGTGATGGCGGGGTGGGTTGACTTGATCCCCACAGGTGTGATGGTTGGTACGGGGGTGTGTAGCGGATGGAAATTAGGTTGGGTGGGAAAATTCATTTTGCATACATATTATTATTTATATTGTTAATCCTACTAATGGGCTCAAGCCCAAAACTATGATTTGATGATTTGGCCCAATGAATAAGTAAGTGAGTTATACACTGAGTTCTAAGTAACTCACTCCCTCAAATTTTTCATCTCAGGTAATGGAAATTGACGTGGACTTGGGCCGAGGATGACTTCGTGGAGGCCATACTTCGAATGAGGGTTAATTAAACTTTGAACTTTTATTAAAGACTTTCTATAATTTACTATTATGGGTTTGATGTAATAAGGCCTCTATAAATGTTTTATGGATTTTATGTGTGGATGGATTTAAATTATGTTTTGGACTATTAATATGGGCTTATAATTATTTTGTTTTCTTAAAATAATTTGGGTTTCCAAATATATGAAATTCCTTTATCATTTTCTTAAATATTTTGAACTCTTATAAAATTTACTCTAAGGATTTTATCAATACAATATTAATGATATTTTCAATAAATGTTTTTCTCAAATACATCAAATTTAAAATACTCTTTTGGTTTTTATTAAACCTTGTAATTATAAATGATTTCTATTTTAAATTCCTATTCTTCGTAATTATTAAGATAGTTCGATTTATGTAACAAACCGATCTAGTCTTAACGCATAGACCGGGTTTGAGGTGTTACATGTATGATTGTAAATGATTTAAATTTTCATATTAAAGGAATGTACAATAGTTAAAAAAATTTCACCAACTCAAATCTGAGTAGTTGATCACCACTGAACGCATAAAAAAACTGACATCGCACTTGGAACAGTAGCTTTGGCAAGAAACAAAAAGCAACACTGGAACTGGTAGCATAACAAGTGAAAGTATTGATGATGCCAGCATCATGTAAAAGTTCAAAATAAAGGACATAAACGTGTAAACTGGTTATTAAAGGACATAAATGCAGAACCCAATTAAAGTTCTAGCTATTGGCAAGAATGTATAAATTATTGGACCAGTGATGCAATCTTTCTTTGATTGAGATTTAAACTTTAGAAACAACATAAACACCAAAACTCTAAGCCGCCCAACCACTTCAAAAATTAAGACACAAACAACGAACAAATAAGAGAAGTTCAGAAGAAAAGCACATTTAACTTTTCTTCTGACATCCAAATAACATTTGGCGTTTCTTCTAAAGAAGAGAAAGTTAGCACATGGGGTTATAAAGTAAGCCCTAGCAACATCTGATAGCAACCATTAGAAATGATAAGTATACTTCCAAGGCAGCATACTATGCCCTGGGACTACACAGACCAACAAGACTTAAGGTTTATGATGCGGGAATTTCAATAAAGTTGCTCTCAATAAAGTTGCCCGCATTGGGTATGCAAGGCTCAGTTGAGGGATGATAAGTAACCTGATTAACTAAACCAGGATTTGCTGGATACCTAGCAAGAAACAGTATTAAATCATAACCTGAATCTACACAATAACCAAAATAAATCTTATTTGATCTGACTGTCAAGGCTCAAGAGTATTTAAGAGAGATATGCATAAGAACCTTCAATTCTAACATGTAAAACCTAGGCATTTTTAATTACATGAACCATGGGATACTCATGCTACAACTTTCCAGGACTGACAAGCTCCATGCATTTAAACCATGCAGCCTCAGAAATGAGAATACTGTTATAAGACAAAAAGTTAGCCTCCTCTCCAAGGCTGTATTTAGGAGAACAAAGTTAATCTAGAATACCAAGATTCCCATAGTTGCGAGTAATAGCAACGTTTTCCCTTTTTCCAAAAATAGAAAGAAACTACCTAATTAGAAATGACTGTTCTTTTCTATATGTTTTAACTCTAGAAAACAACAAAATGAGACCCTATTTTAAACCATCAAGAGTAGATATCTGCCAAACTTGTAAAACTATTTTTATTACCTAGCTGGAGGTAGAGGTATGTCATGGGGAAGTGTTAAGGGAGAACCTCCAGGGCATAAAGAAGGGGAAGCATGTGATGGGTTAGGCTCCAGGCTAAAGCCCATAGCATCCATCTGATTATCACGAGAAATTCCCGTTTGCAGCAGAGTTTTATTATCATCCCTAACCTTCTTTCCTTGAAGAAGTACACCAACACACAATCCACCTCCAAGTATCGCTGTTACTGCCTCCTTAACAGTCCTCTACAGGTATTTCACATCATTAGAAGGAATGTAATGATGAAGCCAGCCAGTAGATGAGACAAGTCACTGAAATTATAATTTAAAAAAGATACTACCCAAGTATTCATCATGGACTGAAAATATATGCTGCTCTCAGAAGGACATAAAATGCATGCTGATAATGAAACAAATAGAACAGACATAATTTTTCAAGGTCCAAATGAAGCAGAATGTAGCAAGTAAAATCCATAATAGCTTCGCTAACAGCATACAAAAAATTAAATGCCAAAAGTATCTGAAAGCATTCTGTGTCAAATTATGCAACAGCGGCCAAATGTTTTACCACAATAATCAGACTCTGAGATCATTATACCTTCAAAGAACCAACAGTTGTAGATTCTGGAATTTCAATAAATAATTCTGGTACCCTAAAAGATTTGATCCTGAGCTTCACTGAGTAAAAAGAAAGATATCTTGATGTAAGAACCTCTTTGTATGCCAGACACCAATCAAGTGAAAAGATACATATGGATAGCTCCATCAAAAGCTTTCATACCATGAGGATCCCTAGAGTTGAATGATTTGCGTTGGTCTACTAGTGAAGATGATTCTCCAGTGACTGCAAAAGGTTTAGAACCAATATGCGTAATACTGATTTTAGCAATAAACACCAAGAAAAGAGAACAATAGTGACAGATGAAAAGTACACAACTTACCTCCATGCATTTTTGAATATAGAATGGAAGCTTTTCCATTGATGTTCTTCTCAGGTAAATCAGAAATGCCCTCACTGATGGTTCCTCCATCTGAGTTTGACTCTGAGGTATAGTGCAAAAACTTTCTTTTTTTAAAGGGGAAGTTCCTTCCAGACCTTAGGCGTTTATAAGTGCTCCTATTGCAGTAACTCGACTTCAAATTCTCATATGAAGGATCAAGATATCCATTTAATTAAAAATTACATACTTGTCAATATTCTATGAATGGTATCCATACAATATACTCAAAATTGCAATGATTTTGATTTTAAGAAGCCACATACCATAATTGGAATATGTTGCATTCTTTGATCTCGGAGCTACTTTCCAGTATCTAGAAGCCAGTATCTTCCTAATTCTTCGGTCTCCAATCTGAGGGGTTGACCTAAATGGTTCTCAACAGTCAAAACCAAGACATAATCAAGCTTGTTCTGGCTCTCATCCAAAAGTCCATACCTGTTCATCCTACGAAGAAGAGTTTCACCTTCAAAAATACGACGAGGGTTCTTCTCATCAAGGCAAAACAAAACACTAGAATACAGAATGGGTTAACTTACAGTTGCGATAGAAACTGACGTGAACCATGGCGTCGTTAAAGTTGTTGTAGATTTAAAGTTGGAGGAAAAGGGGAAGATGCCGAAGTACGGAAAGAGAAATGAACTGGAGAGTTGAAATATGTAAATTTTAGAACAGATGGACGAAGAAATTTGGGGATTTTGGTTTGGGAATTTTGAGAGGGAAATTTTGGGGACTTAAGAAATTTAGGTTTTGGGAAAAATTTCGAAACGATAAGAGGATACTAAAATTAGAATTTTGTATGCTTTATTAAACAAACGCCAAAGATAGTTTATTTTTTGGGCGTTTTTTATAAACGCCACTATAGTTTATATTTTATGCTTTTTACTAAAAACGCTATTACAAAATTTTCTATTTTAATATGTTTTTCTTCTAAAATTTGTGTCTTGAGATTATTATTTTTTGAATATTTATTTTATTATATTTTGAGTATTGAATTTTTAATTAAAACATTAAATATAAAAATTTTAAGTTTTTAAGTTTTAAATTTTTAAATTTTTATTATTAAATTTTAAAATTTAATTATCATTATCAACTCTTTTACTAATTCATTTTTTCTTTCTTTTTACATCAACATTATTCTTTAAATATGGTCTGCATTTAATTATATGTATACACCTAAATTTTGATATAGATACATCTCGTAATTATATATGAATTTTGGTTTAATGTGTAATTCTAGATGTGAAATTCTAATTGTGGTTTAAATATATAGTTGAAACTCTAATTTTGATTTAATCATACACATTATTTTAAAATATAAATACATCAATATATTTTATATTGAATAAATATAAATTTTATGCATGCAATATATAAATAAAAAATGATGTTTATTATATCAATAATTGTGTTAATATTTTAAATTTCGCTCCAATTTTGCCTTCTTTGAACCGCTTATCTTGGACGAGATCGCTGCTAGAATGACCGGATCTAAATAAACAATTAACAAATAAAATTTTCATTTTCTTTTTTGATCTTACAGATACAGTAAATTATTAGAGCCCCCAAATTAGAAATCAAGCTTTTTAGGGTTACCCATTTCATTTCTCACCATCTAAGAATCAACATGAGAAAGGGAAAAATAATAAAGACACTAATTAATCTAAACCCTAAACCCCTATCATCTATCCCACAAACCCTAAATTATAAACCATAAAACTCTAACCCCTAACCCTTAACCTATTAACCACAAACTCTTAACCATTCACCTTTAAATCCATTAACCCTAACTTTTAACCCATGAAACCCTAACACATCCCTCTTAAACCTTAAACCGTAAATCATAAACCATAATCCCTAAACATTAAAATAGTAACTCCTAAACCTTACACCCTAAACTATATATGCTAAACCATAAACCCAAAACTATAATGATAATTAATTTAATATTTTAAAATTAATATATCTCTTTTATGATTATATAAGAAATTATTTAATATATAAATTTAAAACAATCACCATATATATCCAAAAAACTTTAAAATTATTTGCGCGTTTTTTTCAAAAGCGCCGCTATCTTTCAGACTTTTAGCGGCGTTTTTCCAAAAGTGCCGCTAATTTCAGATTTTAGCGCGTTTTTCCAAAAGCGCCGCTAATGTTCAGACTTTTAGCGCTTTTTCCAAAAGCACCGCTAATGTTAAGACTTTAGCGTTTTTCCAAAAGAGCCGCTAATTTCAACTTTAGCGGCGTTTTTCAAAGCGCCGCTAATGTCAGACTTTTAGCGGCG
Organism: Gossypium rotundifolium; assembly: GCA_025506655.1. NCBI lineage: Eukaryota > Viridiplantae > Streptophyta > Magnoliopsida > Malvales > Malvaceae > Gossypium > Gossypium rotundifolium. Next base: position 12,099,530 of record CP106726.1, read on the forward strand.
TTTTCAAAAGCGCCGCTAATGTTAGATTTTAGCGTTTTTTCCAAAAGCGCCGCTAATTCAGATTTTAGCGGCATTTTTCCAAAAGCGCCGCTAATGCTCAGATTTTAGCGGCGTTTTCCAAAAGCGCCGCTAATGCTTAGACTTTAGTGGCATTTTTCCAAAAGCGCCGCTAATGTCAGACTTTTAGCGCGTTTTCCAAAAGCGCCGCTAATGTTCAGATTTTAGCGGCGCTTTACGAATAAACGCCGCTAAAGTCTTTTAGCGGCGTTTTGTAAATAAACGCTATTGCTCATTTTTGGCGGTGTTTTCCTTCAAACGCCGCTAATGTATAATATTTGCAGCGTTTTTCTTTAAAACGCCACTAAAAACACCGCTAAAAGTCTGTTTTGCTGTAGTGTTGGCCTGTGGTGCTTGTTCCTTACAATTTGCCTCTATGGGTTTGCATGAAACAATCATCCTTCATCTTATCCATGATTATCCCTGGAGAGAAAGGGCCCAGAAATGATATTGACATATATTTACAGCCACTTATCGATGAGTTAAAACAATTGTGGGCTGGTGTTGAGACATACGATGTACTGAGAAAGGAGAACTTCAATTTACGTGCAACAATGATGTGGACTATTAATGACTTCCTGGCCTATGCCAATCTGTCTGATTGGAGTACCAAGGGACGTTATGCTTGTCCTTGCTGTGCTGCCCAAACATGTTCGCAATGGTTATATAATGGGAAGAAGTTCTGTTACATGGGGCATCGTCGGTGGTTACCGAAAAATCATAGATTTAGATTTCAGAGTACTCAGTTTGACGGTACTGAAGAGTTCAGAGAAACTCCTTCGTAGACTGGTGGATCTAAAATATTATTCATGTTGAAAGATATGAATTTCATTTATGGGAAAATGAATCAACCGCCCAACACGCAAAGAAATAGAAGATCAAGGGATGAATCGGATGATGAGGATGATGAAGAGGATGATCCTAATGAGGCAGACTTGTGGAAAAAAAAGAAGCATTTTTTTGAGTTTCTTATTGGGAGCATCAGATTTTACGACATAATCTTGATGTCATGCACATTGAGAAAAATGTCAGCGAGAACATTATTGGGACTATTTTGAATGTCGATGGAAAATCGAAAGGCAATCTTTAGAGTCGACTTGATTTATTCCACATTGGAATTTGGCGTGAGCTTCATCCCGAAGCACTTCTGAATATGAAATATCAGTTGCCGCCTACTATTTTTTCAATGTCGAAGACGGAGAAAGAAGTGTTCTGTATGGTGTTGAAGGATATAAAGGTCCCGGATGCGTATGCATTAAATATATCCCGATGTGTGAGTCTTAAAGATCGAAGACTATATGGCTTAAAATCGCATGACCATCACATCTTGATGCAAGACTTACTGCCAGTTGCTATGCGGTGTTGTTTGTCGAAAAAGGTGACGTCTTGTGTAATTGAGCTGTCCAATATAATGAAAGGCATTTGTGGCAAAGTTTTGGATGTTCAAGAACTTGAGACACTACAAGATCGAGCCACATTGACTTTATGCAATCTGGAGAAGATATTTCCGCCTTCCTTCTTAACAATTATGGTGCACTTGTTAATTCATCTCCCTCGTGAAGTAATACTTGGTGGACCCGTTTTCTATCTATGGATGTATCCCATAGAAAGGTCTTACTTTTTTTTGCAAATTATTCCTCCATTCACCTCAATGCCTTTAGTTGCAACTTTTGATAATGTTGTATATCGTGTTTAGGTTCCTATCCAAATTGAAGTCTTACTGCTGCAATAGGCGTTATCCGGAAGGATCAATTGCTGAAGGCTACTTGACAGAGGAATGTATGACTTTCTGTTTGAGGTATTTGGAAGATGTCGAAACAAGAATGAGCAGACCAAGTAGAAATGCTGGGCTCACAGATCATAACTTGGCCGAAACTTATTTATTTCAAAGTTTCAGAGAACCGATTGGCAAAGTCAAAATTGCAAAATTAGACGATATATCGTGGGTCCAAGCACATCGATATGTTCTTTTTCATCACGATTCAATGGAACCATTGCGCAAGTAAGTTCTAGAATTTGATAAATACTCATCAATTATAATTTGTTTGTCTTCTAACAAAGTAACCCTTTTCTTAAACATAGTGAGTACAAACAAATATTAAGAGCTCGTTCACGGTCTCGAAGATTACATTGACGAGAAATTAATAAGTTGTTCACAGAATCATTTCATGAATGGTTAAGCCAAACGGTATGCAACTGAAGTTTTCATTGACAAGTAATAATGTTTTCTCGTAACATTTATAATTACTCAATTTACTTTCGATTCAATAGGTTTGGAGTCGAAGTGAAGTAAACGACGAAGTTAAATGGCTTTCACAAGGTCCAAACAGAATAGTGAAAAGATATAGTGCCTTCCTCTTCAACGGATACAGATTTCATACAAGGTATCACGAGAGATTGAGGAGAACCCAAAATTGTGGAATTATTGTTAATTCTTCAATTACAAGTTACGCTAGTGTTAGGGACAGTAATCCTGTCGAGGGGAATCTGAAGTATTACGGACTTATTACTAACATCATTGAGTTGGATTATTACGATAAATGGAAAGTTGTCTTATTTCGAGGTGATTAGGCTGATGTGAATACGGCTCGCGGAATTAAAACTGATGAATATGGTTTTACAATGGTGAATTTCTTTCGATTGATTCACATAGGAGAACAACGGATAGACGAGCCGTATGTGTTTTCTTCTTAAGTAAGACAAGTTTTTTACTCGAAAGATCCAACGATGAGGGTTGGTACGTTGTACTTCAAACACCCTAGGGACTTGTTCGACATGGGCAATGAAAGTAGTAGAGATGAAATCGTCGAAAGATCGAAACTCGCTTTTCCGAACAAAACCTAAATGAAAATATCCATAGTACTAGTACACAATTTCAATGGGTTCGTCAGGACGTGGACAAAGATATTTACAATTTTGATGTAGTAAGATTTTACGATTTTTTTATTTATATGTAATATTATAATTTTAGTCTTGGTTATTTTATACAACTTAACTATTTTATATGTATCATTATTGTTGTAATTTGTTATTAAAATTTTAACTATTTTATGTGTATTGCGGAAAAATGAGTAGAAAAAGATTTTAGATTTAAATATTGTAAATTTGGAAGAGGGCAATAACGAACAGCAAACAATAGTTGGATCCTCGAGTGTGGCTGACATAGATGACCAGTCTACAGAATTACAAAGTAATGTTAAGTTTATTTTAAATGCATGTTGACTTTAATTATGGATTCATTTTTCAATTTAATATAACAATAATATGTCATTGTTCAGCTGAGACTGGTGGGACGCGCAAAGGTCGCGAACATACTCTGCTTAGAGACTTATACAAATTAAATCACGTCGAGCGTGTGAAAGTAAGGAGAAACACTCATGGCCAGCCTGTTGGCCCTGAAGCTCAACTTCTAGCAGGCTATCTGGGCATTATTGCACGGAATGCAAATATGTTGCCCATCAATTACGAGTCATGGCATCACATGCCTGATGCAAACAAAAAACAAGCTCTCGATAACGTTAAGGTAACAAAACATTAATGTAATTTGTAATACTTTGGTTGAAGTTTCATTTATATTTACTTTCTAAACTTATATTTTTTTAGGAGAGATTTGCTTTGGAGGTCTTTGATGACTATATAAAGAAGACACTGGGAAAAAAATGGAGAGACCATAAAAGCACACTGAAAAAAGAATATTTTAAGAAAGAAATCACCTCGAGGATAAATTATGAAATGTCCCACCGGAATGTTGAGGTATCAATGGGAAGATGCGTTAGATTTTGGAACTCAAAGAAATGAGAGGTATTACCTAGTTGTAAACTCTTATAAACTTTTGGTTTATAGTATTTACTATATACATAATAATAATTTCATTATGTAGGACCGTGACTGTTGGAACGAAAGCAACAGTAAAAACAAAATTCACACACACGGCAGGTCCAAAAGTTTTGCTTCAGAATGATGCCGAGGTATGATAATTTATTAATTTCATCAAATATTAGTAACTTTATACTATTAAATTACATTTTCACTATTACATCAGAGGAAATCTCCACCACCAAAAAGTTGGACGCGTTCACTTTTTGACATTACGCATAGGAAGAAGGATGGGTCTCCGATGACATCCAAATCGGAGAGATTATGGTATATTTACTTAATAAAATTTGATTTATTATAAATATTTATAATGTTTACTTATAATAGTTTAATTATTCGTTACTAGTTTTAAATTAATAATATTAAGTTATGTTGTATTCATTCTTATTGTATATTTTGTTTCTAACTTTTTCATTGATTTATTAGGAGAAATTAAAGGAGAAGAAGGCACAGTATGAGGCGGCTGCTTCACGTGATAGTTCTGTTAATCTTGAGGATATCGATAACAGAATTATTACTGATGTTTTGGGTTCTGAAAGGTATGGTTGAAATTTTTATGTTACATTTGCTTTTTTGGCTTCATTTATATGATATATTTGCTATTTTTTATTACTGATATTTTGGGTCGTAAAAGGTATGGTCGGGTCCGATTTTAAGGATCTGGTGTTACCCCGACTAAATATTTTAGACCCGGCTCCCAACAGTGCATGCCTTCCGGTAGTCAATCGCAAGTTGAAGTTTAGAGGTTAAAAGACCAAATATCTCAGATGCAAGCGACCACGATTCAGCAAATTACTGAGGTTGAAAGAAAATATGAAGAACTTGACGGATGCAAAGAATGAGAGAGGCAACAAGGCAAAGAAAGGAGGCAAGTGGCAGCGAGGGAGGTAGAGCAGAGCAGAAAATACGATGAGCTCCAGCTACAGCTTCAACAGATGATGCAAATGCTTCAAGAATGCAGGTTTCCATCTTAGTCCCTTAGTTTCTCTTTAATATTATGTTTAACATTGTTACATTTAACATTATTGTAAGAATTGTTTCAATTATACTTCATTTATTAATGTATATCATATATCTTTTATTAAATTTGAAGTATCATTTAGATTTAATGCTTTTGGTGAGATTTAAATGTTATATTTGCTGTCTTGGGTTGAAATTATATGCAATTATTGCTGTTTTTGGTTGGTTTTAATGCTGGGAGGGTAGGATATTGGAGAAAATGAGCATTGCAAATCTGTGCAAATTAGCGGCGTTCTTTTGAAAAGCGCCGCTAAAAGTCCCCACCTTTAGCGGCATTTTTTGAAAAGCGTTGCTAAAAGTCCCCACCCTTGGCGACATTTTTTTGAAAAGCGTCGCTAAAAGTCCCCACCCTTAGCGGCGTTTTTTTGAAAAGCGCTTAAAAACGCCGCTAAAAGTAAAAAAAATGCCGCTAAAAGTCTGTTTTGGTGTAGTGAAAGAAGATCATGTTTGTCTCTTACAAAAGTCTTTGTATGATTTGAAGTAGTCTACTCAGCAGTGTTATAAAAAGTTTGACTTCTTCACGTTGAGTATTAATTTTCTCAAGTAAGTATGATAATTGTGTTTATCTATAATGTCTTGATGATGGTTCTTTATATATTTGTCGCTTTATGTTGATGATATGTTAATTGCGCCTAAGAATCCATCTGAAATTAATTTCCTTAAAGACATACTTGACTCTAAGTTCGAGATGAAGGATTTAGGTGAAGCAAATAAAATTTTGGAATGGAAATTTTGAGAGATAGACATTCCGAGAAATTGTTTTTATCGTAACAAAGGTACATCAAGAAAATCCTTAAGCAGTTTGAGATACAATATGCAAAACTAGAACATACTCCTTTAGCTGCACACTTTAAATTATCAATTTTCGATTCACCACAAAATGAAGAAGATGAAAGGAACATGTCAAAAGCACCTTATGCAAGGCAGTTGGAAGTTTGATGTAAGCAATGGTATGCACTCATCATGATATTTCACATGATGTTAGTGTTGTTAGCTAATACATGACCAATCATGGTAAGTTACACTGATATGCAGTTAAGTGGATTTTTAGATATTTAGGGGTACTTCTAACATGTGCTTAGAGTTTGGAAGAACTCAAAGGGTTTAGCCGGATATGTTGGTTTTAATTATGCAAGAGACTTTTATCAAAGAAGGTCTCTTACAGGTTACCTATTTACTTTTGAGAATTGTGTCATTAGTTGGAAAGCAACACTTCAAGCTACAGTGGCTTTGTCAACTACTGAAGTGGAATACATGGCAATTATAGAAGCAATAAAAGAAGCAATTCGGTTAGGGGGCTTGTTCAGTGAACAAGTAAATGAAAAAGAGGCAACTTTCATATATTTTGATAGTCAAAGTGTAATACATCTCACCAAATATCAAATGCATCATGAGAGAATAAAGCACATAGACATTCATTATCAATTTGTTCGAGAGGTGATCATTCAAAGGGATGTTCAGATTCTTCAAATTGGCACAGAACACAATTCGATCGACATGTTGACAAAGAGCCTTCCAGCTTCAAAGTTCAAACATTGCTTGGACTGGGTAAGTATTTGACAAAGAATCGATTAACACGTATGTCACACCCCAAAATCAAGTTAGTAGAATTGGGCAAGTTGGATCGGGGTTAATGAACCAAGATTCAGAATATGTTAGATAACTAAATAATTCAAAGTTAATTAAATGAATTATTAGAATAATTAGAATTAATAATTTTAGGTTAGGAAATTAAAATTAGGTGTCCGAGAATTAATTTGGTTAAAACGGATTATTAAAAACGAGGTTTGATTTGAAAATAATTTTGAAATTTGTTTTAGTTGAAAAACAAGGACCTATTTGAAAAACAGAAGAAACTGGAGGTGGTTAAGTGGACAATAACCCAATTTTTAAAAATTTGGTGCTTATTTAACAACCCCCACATCTCTTTCCCTCCCATTCTTCATCTTCTTCAAAAATTTACGTGATAAGTGTTTGTGAATTGTGAATTTAATTGTTACGTGTGTAAGTGCATTATGCATTAGCAATGCTATGTGTGTGGTGCGACATTAATAATCTGAGCTATTGCACTAAGTGAGTATATATATTTGTGAGTTGTTGTACTAAATTAGTAGGTGTATATATAATATAAATCTGTGCATGGTTTTGTTATATATATAATATAAATATGGGTGCACAGATTCATATATGGTTATGTAGTGCTTATGAACGGATATAAAAATAAATAATATAATGCAAACTTTTATAATATGTGAGTTCTATTGATAATGCACATTTATGCATGCACGAACGCGTATGATAATTTTGAGTTGTACAATAATACAAATTTTAATTAGTGTAAAATTATATTATCGTGAAATGTTAGGTACGAGTTTAAATGTAGTGGGGTCAATTATATTTTAAATTGGTCAATTATATTATTATGGTGAACTATGTTAATTTGATAATTTGTGTTAATATGACGAATTGTATTAATTTGCCAAAATGTGTATTGTGAGATTTTGAGTTGTATTTTATGTAAGCTAAGATATTGTGTGTCCTATGCTAAATAAAATATGCAAACTATGATTTATGTGAGCTATGATATGAATGATATGTTAACTATGATTATGAGTGCAATATATGTTCCAGGAAGTTATATTATTTGCGAACCATGCCCTATTTCGAATTGTGAATTGCGAACTGTATTATATTGTGCGAGCTCTGCTTAATTGCGAGCCCTGTTATACTGAATATTGTGAATGTGTTAAAAGAGATATGTTGCCATTGTGACCTTATGGGAACTATTGGATATAGTTAGCATGCCATAGGATTGTGAGTACTCACCCTTTTTATTGCGATGGGCATTGTTGCCCGGAGGTTCGTCGGAAAGATAATAGAATGTCGAGCATAGCTCCATTCACTATAGATAGCGTGGTGTGTTTGGAGAGTGTGAGCATTTGTGCTACACTTATATCAGAGACAACGTAAGGCTCTTTTGAGTCAATAGCGAAGTGTTATATGGAGATCCGTTTCTCCAATGTGTGGTGATAGAGTCCCCTATATGTTTCATAATCACAAAAATGTCAATTTATCATTATTTGAAATATATGAGTGGTAATAGAGTATGAACTATTATTTTGCAAGAACTGTTATTCGATATGACTGATATTTCATATGAACTATTATTTTGCATGAGCTGTCATTTGATATGAACTGTTATTTTATATGAACAAATGTTTGATGCAAATTGATAATTTATGTGATCTGCCCATTTTATGTGAATTACTTGTTATATGTGCACTGCTTATTTTATAGGAACTATTGTGTCGTGTGAGTTACTATTTTGTGTAGACTGTAATAATATGTGAACTGTTATAGTATATGTTACCTTGAACCATTATAGGGTATCCTCCAAATCCATCTGCGCCAAGAATTGTCTGCATCTTTACTTGTCACAACGCAAATCTGGTGTTGCGATCTAACAACGAAATATCATACTTCATTGTCGCCATTACCGTGATCGAGACAAGTAACCTGGAAAGCTCTAATACTAGTTTGTTAAAACTAAATGTTGATAATGACAATATAAAACGATTGCAAAGTAATAATGAAAGAAAAAAAAAATAAGAACATAGATTTTACAGGGAAACTCTTTCAGAAAAAAAATCACGAGGAAAGGAGGAGATTCACTAATGTTAAAAATTGAATGATACAAAAGTAGTTTCGACTTCATCTATTTAAAGGTTGAAAAACCTTATTATAATCAATGTCAAATAGAATAAGTGTAGTTCTATACAGATTCTACACAGATCCCCTTGTTTTAGCACTGTATTTTTTTTAACAAGGATTTGGGTCACCCAACTCTAACAATGACCTAAATTGGTTTATTCGATGGAGCTGTCGATTTAATGTTTTTCACCAAAAACATTAAATAAAAAAGTGATCAAAATTAAACCGAAAAAATTCAACTTTCTCTAATTAATTCATCATGCTTGGATTAGCTAGGTGCCATACCGAATTAGCAAGGCGTAACTAGGGGTTTGCAAGGCCCCGCCCCTTAAAATGAAAAATTTTCTATTTAAGCCCTTTAAAATTTTTAGAATTTTAAATTAGTAAAGGTAAAATTACACTTTACCCCCTAAAAATGATAAAATTTTGATCTAATCCTTTAAAATTTATAAAGATATAAGCTATTTAAATGATAAAATTGTATTTTTATTATCATAAAAATTACAATTTAATTTTAATCCCTAAAAGAATTTTTTGACTTCGCCCCTATGAATTAGGCTCATGTTCATTCTTTCAACGCCAAGGGCATTCCTAGCTTTCCATAAACTAGCTTCTACAATCATGATTTTTTTTTTTTTTCTGAAAGATGTACCATAAGAAACTTAAATATTAGATTTTAGGGATAATATAATTTTTTAGTCCATAAATTTGGCAATTAGATTCATTTTGATATCTATATCTTTTACCCATTTTGGTTATTGAATTTGACAACTAGATCTACCATTTCGGTCCATGAACTTAAACTTTATCAAAGTTTGATGATATGATCAATGTTATTGGAACATGGCTGAATCAATTATTTGTAAAACAAATGCTAGTTGTTTGTGTATTCACTCATTAAAATTTGTGTTTTGTTTTAATTCAATCCCTGGATGGCAAAATATAAGGTTTTTTACTTAGATAATACAAAAATAATATTTAAATATCAAAATGGTATTCAAATGCCATTATTTAGCACAATAGTATGTTATGAACAGTGTCTATGAGTGGAGGATTTGAAGATGGCAGCACCACCATTATTTATCAAGCTCGGATCATTATGGATTTAGGCTCAAATTGGCCTTGAGCTTTGATTATTTTAGGTTCAGGTTTTTTTTAAGCTTGAATAAGCGAACACAAATTTTTCGAGCTCGAATCATTATAAACTCGAGTTTATTACATTCCAGAGTATTGTAAGTCATTTGATAAAATTAGACACATGGTACAAAATTATTGGTCAATTGGTAAAAACTAACAGTGTTATAAGGTACCGCTTTGACTTAATGTTACCAACTTTAGATACCATAAACTTGTCAAATTAAAATTTTTTAAAATTATTACATTATAACTAATTTTGTGTTAGAGCATATAAATTTGAAACTATATATATTTGAAATTTTTTAAAGCAAAATAATAAAAAATACTTCAATATGATAAACTTAAATCATTAATTAACTTATTTAGATATCCAAAATTCTATTCTAGTTTCTTTATATATTTTTAGAATTTTTTTGAAAATTTTAGAATTTTTTAAAAATATAAATTTTGGAATTTTATAAATATTTTGAATTTTAAAATTTATTTTGAATTTTTGAAAATAATTTTGATTTTTTTTGTAATTTTTGTTGAGAGAGACCAATTTGATCATTTCCAAACTTGATGACATTAAAAGGGTATTTACCCCAATCATTATTCTAAGTATTCGAGTTATTTGAATTATAAAATTTAATTCGATTCGAACTCGAAATTAATTACTTATTTGACTTTACTCAAATAATTCAACAATACAATTCAATTAATTTGAAATTCAATTTTTTTCAATTTTAGAACCAAATCAAGTCGAAACCTTTATTTATACTAACCCTTAAATTAATTATATTAAAATTTAAAACTCAAATTAAAAAAAAACTCTACCGATTAAATTATTTCAAGTCATGTAATGATTTGATTGATATAAATAAACATATAATTATTACATCAATTGCCTCTATTTTTCTTTTAGGCTTTGATGACTTATTTTTCGTTTCATAACTTAAGTCTTAAATCCTAAATCAATAGACTTCAATCTCAAATTCGAGTTTGGTGATCAACTTTAATCTAACCCAACCTTATATTTCCTTTTAAATTTTCAAAATGCAATGATGGAATCATTTATGTAAATCACATTTTTTAAAAAATAATTTATTATTACAAAACATAGTTTGGAAATTGGAAGGAATGGGAGTGAAAATGAAGGGAATATATTAGAGGGACAATTATGGTAGATCATCTTTAGATGTCTCTCTTTCTCCATGCATAAAGCAAATAATAATAAATAACTACTATAATAATTTAATACAAAAGAAATTTTTAAAAGAAAACTAGGAAAGAATTGCCTCTTCATAGAGATCCCAACCTTTGCAGCCCAAAATCAAATATTTAGATATAATTTCCTAAAAAAAACAAAGCCAAAATAACCAAGAAGGTTAAAATGACCCGCATCCATGGCAGCCTCTTTTGCTTACCCCGATTTCGAATAGGAGGGGGAATAGATGTTACTTTGGTTTGTTTCACCAACTTTGATGCCTTTTGAGGCCTTTCCGTAGTAGCCGCAATGGGTTTCTCTTTGTTTTCGATTTCTTTCAAAGTTTCAGCAAGAGTTTCAGAAGTCGAACGAGCGGGTAGAGCTTCGTCTTCAATGCCCGTGTCAGCGGCTGCTGCAACGGCTTTTTGGTTTTCCTTCTTCTTTGCCCTCTTTTCTCGTTTCTGAAGAAAGAAAAATGTAAGGAAACAACCAAAAAATGTTGATACTTAAGGAATATGTGACTAAACAGAAAATAACTAGGGATAAGTTTAAGAGAGTTAACCTTTTCTTTCTTTTCAGCTTCTTTTGCAACTCGGTTAGCCTCTCTAGCTTCGTCCTTCTCTGCCTTTCGCCTCTTCCTTTCTAGTGCTTCCTTAGCTTTAGTTATCTCCTCCAACCGGCGTTGCTCCTTTAATCTAGCTGCTTCCTCTTCCTTTCTCAATTCCTCTGCCTTCCTGTCCGATTCCTCCTCCTCCTCTGTTCTCTTCGGCTTCTCTTCTTCAGCCTCTTTAATTTTATCCCCATTATAAGCAGTTGTTGAAACACTTTCTGGAGGAGCAGATTTCATAAACTTCTTTTCCTCCACAAGCTTTTCCGCAAGTACCTTTTCAGCTTTTGCCGCCGCCACTAACTCTTGTGTTCGATCTTCCAAAGTTAAGCCGGACATTGTATGATCCACGACCGCTCTTCCACTTAGTGGTCGAGGAATTACAGGAGGCACTTCACCAGGACCAAGTGCACGGCCATCTAATGTCCTCAGTCTCCAAAGTGTGCTCCTTTCATTGCATCTAACATATTCTTTTCGGAATTCATCGTTGTTATTCCATAAGTCCATAAATTTCTCCACCTGAACCATCGACTGTTTAGATCAAATATTGTAGAATTTTTTTTTTCGAAGAAATAAGACAAATGCACGACCTCACCTGGTTAATACAAAAATTTTGGAGTGCTACTTTATCCCCTTTCGAAGCCAACTCATTTGCTTTATTTAGATCATCCTTGTACTGCCAAAAGTGTTTGCTCTGCAAAATTCAAACAAGAGTAGCGTCGGCATAACTTTATCTTAGTTAATCAGTTTCGAAGAGCAATGTATGCAATCAGAACCAGAACGAAAATGCAGGTTTGTCTATGAGTCTCGGATATGATTACGTGTCCAACACGATTATGTTCATTCACTCTAAGCTTACATAATTTAAAAGTACCTTCTCATATGATTGTTTCTTCAAGCTTTGCAACTGCACATACGCTTCTTGTTGGATGTCATTTGCAGCTTTGAACTGGTACTGCAATTCGCTTAGCTTTTCGGTTTCCTCATAATATTTTCTCTTAGCTGCCTTAGTGATCGCCTCAGCGTTTTTGAGGTTGGCTTTCAATTGGTCAGCTTCCTTCTTTAAAGACTGTAGAAACAGAAGAATCAAATAAGGAACCAAATATACTAGTCGAATGTCAAAAGCTAACAACGCAGATGTATATATAATACCTTCAGACGCTCTTTCCGGTCCAAACCTTGTTGATTTTCGTCCTGTCTACTCATGGTAGATGACAGCTTTTCACGAGTTTGCTTTAATTGCTTGATATCACTAATAAATTTCTTTTCATCCTTTAGTGGTAGAGTTTCGTGTTGTATTGTCCATTCCATATTTCGTATCTGCTTACAAAGTATATAATTAGAACAAATAATCACATCATTCTCTTCCATAAAAGACTAAAAACAGGTTACCTTGACATCAATATCTTCAATATCCATTACGGATTGCATCGACTCTATTTCCCGACATTTGGACCTATGCAAGTCTCGAGCCTTTCGTTCTTGAGATACAGCAGCATTAAAATCATTGCCATATTCCTTACAAGTAACCTCGTGCTTTGCATATTGTTTCAATCCCATCTCAATTCGACTTTTCTCATCAACCTTAATTTGAGCAAGTCTAATCTTTACTTTTAAACTTTCGTCATTGTTTCTCGACCCTGATCATGTAGTTGAGCGGTGTTTTCCTTTCAGCCTCATCGTCGAAACTACCAAACTCAATTCCTCCGTTTGTGAGGCCACAAGTTCTCTCTGCAGGATTACTTGCTACAACCGATATAGAATCAGAACTAACATTTGTTTCCGATTTCAAACCCAAACCACGCCCAAAGACTTATCAACCAGTTGCGAAGCTATCTCCGAATCGGCCAGATTAACATTATATTGATTACTTTGAACATGAACTGAAAACGATATACTACCAACAACGAAAATTGCTTCAGTTTCAACTGTTGTAGAAGACTTACTAGAATCACTGTCGGTTCTGATTTCTATATGTGTAGCATCATCATCCGTAGCAACTGAATCAGTAACTATGGAATTAACATCAGTTTCAACCAAACAATCAACTTTACCATCACTCTGTTTAAGACTGGAATCAATAATAATTATGGAACTTTCCGAAACACTGTCACTTTTTTCAACACTGGAATCAATAACAACAGCAGCTTCCTGAACAGTTTGTTTAGCCAAACAATCATCTCCATCCCCTGATTTTTCTTCAACATACCCTCCCTTTTCTTCAACAGGTTTCTTCCCCTCCTGCTGATTCATAGTAATAGTAACCGAATCAGATTCTGATTTCGCTCCATGGTCTTCTTCGACAATGCAATTGTAAGCCGATTCCACTACAACTCCATTAACGAAGTCGCTTCCATTTAAGTTAACATAAACATCCGTGCTACCGGAGCCATCCTTAACGCTACTCATGTTGGTGCCATTGAGAAGATATCTGGTTTCATTCCTTTCCTCAGCTTCAACACCCACCTCCTGCTGATGCATAGTAATAATAACCGAATCAGATTCGGATTTCACTTCGTGTTCTTCTTCGACAACGCAATTGCCATCCGATTCCACTACAACTCCATTAACAGAGTCGTTTCCATTAACATCAACATCCGAGCTGCCGGAGCCAACCTTAACGCAACTCACTTTGGCGCTATTGAGAAGATATCTCTTTTCACTGTCTTTCTCAGCTACAACATCCACCTCCCCGGCTACATGCAACACCGTCAACTCCGCTTTCGTCATATTCGCTCTATGTTAGAATCAAAACTCAAAACTAAGGAAATCAAAACACAATGCTGCAGAATACCCGGAAAAGGTAGAGCACAAATTTGTTTAACAGTAATAATTGATATTCATCTATCATATTATATAGAAGTAGAAAGCGAAAAGCAGAACAAGTCTTTGACTTTATATCAAATTCTTAAAAGAAATTTTTATTATTATTTACAGACATTAAATTTTTATTAAATTTTAACTCAAATTAAAATTATAAAATAAATTTTTTATTTTATAATTTTAAATCCTAATGCAAATAATTTAACACTTTCGGTGTTATTCGAAATTTAACAAAAATGACTCGTGTTATGTGTAGAATACTTAAAGTTACCAAATGCATCCCAACAATTATAATATTAAAATGATTAAACTATAAAATAGTCCATTATTGTTGTTTAAATTTACGATTACTTATGTTTCAATTATTACGATTTGATCACTAACATTACGACTTATGACAATTTAGGGTCCTGCTTTAGTCTTGCTTTTAAGATACACTTTCGAGACAAAAACATTCATAAATAAACCGCTTCTTGAGAGAAAAAATGTTTCTCCCAAACCAAAAATTTGGCCAAAAACACTTTTTTAAAAGTTGAAAATTTTAGTAATTGATACATAATTTTGGTAATTTTTATCCTCGAACTCTAACCTCCAAATCAAACTCAAATCTCAAACCCTAAACTCAAGATTTAGATTTGGGATTCAAGATTCAGTTCGAGGTTTTAGGTTTTGGATTCATGGTTCGAGGGGTTTAGGGTTCGTGTTCGAGATTTGAGGTTAAAGGTTTAGGGTTTAAGATTTGATGTTTATGGTTTAGGATTCGATGTGTAAGTTTCAGGGTTCGAGGTTTAGGGTTCTTCAAGGTTCAAGGTAAAAAAAATTACTAAAATTATATATCAATGGCATGGAATAAATTACTAAAATATTATTAAATAATTGAAAACGAACTATGGATGACGTGGTCGGAAGGGTCCATAAAATAATTTCTCAATAACCTGGCCCCAACATTCAATGAGTCACATGTGATTTTTGTTATACTTTTAATGGAGGATAATGCACAATGGCCAAATTATTATAAATCGATAATATTAGTGATTAAATTATAATAATTGAAACATATGTGACCAAAATATAAACTTAAACAAACATAAAAATTATTTTTATAGTTTATCATATTAAAATAATATAATATGTGTATCCTAGGCATTTAAATTTATTTACAATAATATAATTTAGAAATAATTTTATTTATATAATAATATTAAAATTTTAAATTCATTGTTATTTTTTTGCAATTTTGAAAAGGTAAATCTTTATTTAAAAATCTATAAACCTTTTGTCGGTATTTAAATAATAATAATATTTTTATATTAAAATTATTTTTAAATCGATTGAGTCTTTTAAATTGATATGTACATTATTATTAATATAAAAAATATAGATTCGAATACGGTAAAATAAATTATTTAATGTGATTTGCATATAATAAAACTACCCTTAAAAGCGAATGGGCTGCGTTCTTGGCCTACGGATATACCCAACTATAAGATCATTGTTAAAACGCAGTACACAATATTAAGAAGTACAAAATTAAACAACTAAACTCCGCATCGTCAACAATGTATCGATTCAATGTATGTACGACCGACGCGCAACTCAACAATGATGTGATCGTAATGATTAGATTTCAGCCACAAGAAGGCCCCCTGGATGGCGAACGCCTCAGCTAACCGAGGGCTAAATGTCACCCTCTCAAATGCCAAATGATCTTTTATCAAATCACCACGACTGTCTCGAACAACCAGCCCGATCCGAACTGTCAGTTCATCTACAAAAACAGAGACAACAACGTTACATTTGAACAGCCCAGAAATAGGTGGTTGCCACCTTGGAGCCTTCGACAGTCCCCCTCTCATCCCGACCTTGCCCCCATCCTCCAACCCCGAGGTCGACTACCCTTTTCCCAAATTATTGGTAGATATTATTATTGTATTAGAACTAAATCTTTATATTATTGGCTGAATATTAAGTGATCATCTATTCTTCCCACACGTGGGTAGCTTCAGCTATTTAGCTTGGACAGCATCTAAACTTATTTATTATTATACTCTTAATTTCAGATGATAAAGCAGTGTCGCTTTGGCCGAGTGGTTAAGGCGTGTGCCTGCTAAGTACATGGGATTTTCCCGCGAGAGTTTGAATCTCTCAGGCGACGATTACTATTTTTCGTTAAATATGTTTTTAGTCTGTCGTAACCATTTTTTTGCGAAAACGACAAAAAAGGAGGATTCGACTTTGGGTTTTTGAAAACATAAAAAAAAGGGAGCCGCCACCAATCCTTTTTGATAAGGTGTGATCGGGTTACCTCATAAAACGGTTGTTTTTAATAAACAGTTTGATTTATCAAAACAACGATTTTGGTCTTACGAAATCCAGAAAATGAGTTCGAAGTCGGTTACATGACGAGGAAGGGTTAGCACCCTCGATACGCCCAAAATTGGTACCAACATGATTAATTAGTGTCTTGATGTCGGAAGTTTGAAAAGGTTTTAAAATACGGATCCTTTTAAAAGATATTGGGATATTCGAGATTCCTTTGTTCCGAGAGGGTACAAACATCACATCCAGCTCGTTAGGACATGATATTTCTAACCTTCGTAATCAAAGCTATCTCATGATTTTTCGAAGCTTATCAAAAGGATGTTTAGTGATTTAGTCAAACGGAAAATCGCAACTCAAAGACGTTAGGGCACTATTCCCAATTCTAAATACGAACATTGCCTTTTTTTTTAAAAAAACCTTTAAATGGAAGGTAGCAACTTTGTAAAATGCCTCGTGTCGAGTCGAATCGAGAGAAGGTTCGAGTCAAAATTTGAGATTTCTTTGGTCCCGAAAAGATATAAACATCACATCCATTCGTTAGGACGCAATGTTTTAATCTCGTAATCAAAGTCGCCTCGTGATTTGCAAAACTTCGTAAAAGGGATGTTAAGTAGTTTAGTTAGACGGAAAATCGCAACCCAAAGACGTTAGGGCACTATTTTCCAATTCCTAAACACGAATCATCACCTTTATTTTAAAACCTTAAGATGAAATATGATGATTTTTAAAATTATATTTTCAGTATTAATATGAAATTTGGGAGGATAAACGAGATGTAAATATTGTGAATATAAGAGTACAAACAATAACAATATGATAATGATACGAAATAATGATAATACCATCGATATGAATAATACATAGGTCATATTAGTGGTGATGAATAATAAAATTAGTGGTAAAATTAAATAATAAAGTAATAAAATGTAAGATAATGGTAATAATTCAAAATGAATAATAGTAAAACATATCATATGTATATATATATATATATATATATATATATATATATATATATGTATATAATAGTAGCAAGAAAGAATGGTAAAATAATTTATTTAATAACAATAATAATATTATAATATATGTATGTATATGAGTGACAATTTATATGATGTAAACTTGATAATATACAAAATAATTTAATATGTAAGAATTGGCTTTAGTATGATAAAATAATATATTAATGTAATATAATATAATATGATATGATGTAATATAACATAATATAATATAGTATAATATATAGTATAATAATTATAATAATAATAATAATAATAATAATAATAATAATAATAATAATAATGATAATAATAATAAGTGAATAATATACTAGTAATAAAATATATTAAATAATGGCCAAGAGGCCTAAATTATGAATTAATTAAAAGAGGGATCAAATTGAATTAAAAACGAGATTTTGGGGTTAATTCGAATAAATCAGAGAGGAGTGGCCTTTTAAGACGCCACTGAAAAATCGGGGACCAAAGGGGCAATTTTCTCGAATATTAAAACGCAACGTGTTGAGTGTGGACTAAATCGCAAATCTGCTCGAAATTTTTGGGCTTATGTATAATAATGAAAAAACTTGATTTTAAGAATAAAAAATGCGGAAGGGCCATTTCCGCAATTAGACCTAAAATAAAAACACGGATCCTTCCGGCGGGTCGGGTCAACGCTGGGTTATAGAGTGAAACGACGTCGTTTTGGGGCCACTGAATCAGCCCCAAACGACGCTGCTTTTGAAATTTTATAAAAATCAAAATTCCTTTAATTTTTCATTTCACCGCTTCACTAAAAAAAATTTTTTTTTCTCTGCTTTCTGCAGAGCATGAGGGAGGGGGATTCGGTGAGGCTTCCGGGTCGATAGTCGCCGTCTTTGCCGCTGTACCACCACCCACGGTGGCGGAATTTCAAAAAGGTCGTTTTTTTTTTTTTTTGCATGTTTATTTACTTTCTTTTTTATGTTTTATATTTTGCATATGTAAAAAAGGAAAACCAGATCCGAACATGAGAAACAAAACAAAATAAGAAATACCTTGCTCTCGACTTTGGTTTTTGGTGTTTTGATTCTCGATTTTCTCTTTTGGTGTTCGATTGCTATTTTTAGTATTTTTACTTATGTTTCTTCTGTTGTAATGGATTTCCCTTTGATGAAAATTCCTCCTTTTTTTGTATTAATGATTTGAAGATAAAAAGCAGATCTAAAAGAAAAACGAACCGAACCCCTTTACAGCTTCCCATTGGCTTTTTATAGCCATTCTTTACATTTTCTTTTTACATTTTCTGTCTAATCCCGCTTAATGCTTGCAGTGCCTCGGTGGAGTTGGTGTTGCGGATGGCGGTGGCGCTGGCGGTCGTCAGCAGTGGTCGTGGGGCAAGTGGCGCGAAGCCGAGAGTCGAACAGTGGCCCTAGGTGCGCGCACCTAGGGTTTCTCATATTATTTTATATTTTTTTTAGGTTAATTAGGGATGGGTTAAGTTATTGGGTTTAAAAAGTGGGCTTCGGGTTTTGATGAATTAGGTTTGGGTTTTTTGGGTCCTGGTTGTAAAAAAGGTGGGCCGGGCAAATGGGCTTCTACATAGTCCTTATTTTATTTTTAGATAAATTACATTAAAAGGTCATTGAATTATTAATAAGTTTATATTCTTGTTATTTAATTTTAAAAAAATTACAAAATAGTCATTGGACAGTTAAGCCTTTTTTTTTTAAAATTCGACTAGCGAGCCACAAGCGACGATTCAACGATTGATACGGTAGATTAATATCCATTAACAAGTAGAAGAAGATACCTTATATTCAACTCATTCAATCTCTTGCCTCTAATCCATTTTCACAGAAAATTGGAACTCTTTATTTTGATTTAAAACCATATCCTCAAAGCACTTTAGATATTTTCTCTCTCTTCCTAAGTATTTTCTTTAGGTTTTGTTGTTCCTCCTCTTGTTCTTGTAACCAAAATTTTTGTTGAATATTGAGAATACGCTTATGTTTAAATTTCCTTAAGGATAATGTCCAACGCGCCTAAAGTTTAACTCTTATATTTTCTACTTTTCCTTGAAGTTTAACAAGAATGAATTCGTGTCTATGAGTGATTTCATCTAGGAAAAAGTTGATACTTAAAACTACATATTGTGACCCACTTCTCTTTCCTAGGAATCTACCTGGTGCACAAATTCTCCAACTTATGTATCATATTAATAGAAAGTATCATGGCCAACATTTTTTTTTAGACAACTGTGTTACATTAGGGACTCTTTGGACGCCATAAAGTAGTAATTGGGTAAAAGAGTAATCACTAAGGAAGTAATTACACCCTCTTGCAATTTTAAGAAATTATAATTTTCTAGACGTGCTTAGCTAATAGAGTGTAATTACATCATAATTCTCTATGTCATGTTTGATAGAATAAATTGTAATTACATAACTTTTAAATTAAAATATAAATATATTACATTTTGTAAAAATTATCAATAATACTTGAGAAAAAATTCTTTAATTAAGTAACAAAACTTAAAATCGAATCATCGTATGTGAAATGGTAGTTCGAGCAAGTATTCTATAATACTATTATTATTTAAAAGAAAAATAAACACCATATGTAATTTTATCCAATTACTCTAGTATTCCATATTTATTGAATGATTTCCTTACCTAACACTAAACATATACTCATTGTCATCACCAATTAATCATACAAATTTATGTTAAAAATAAAATATATGCCATTTTAATATATATATATATATATATTATAAAATTAAAATATTATTATTACCATATAAAATAATATTTTAAACGTAAATCATGTATAGGCATATGGAAAGCTATAGAAAAATTAGATTTTAGTATAATTGTTTATAATTACTGCATAATTATTTTAATTCTTGAATGAGATTACGGTGTTTGGGTTCTCAACATTTTGGTCATCCCATTCTCACATTCTTGAACAGTGTCAAGATGTTGTAATGGGGTGTAAATTTAAAGTTAAGAGAGTAAAAATTGTTAAAAGAAGTGAATTTTATTTTAAGTAATTTTATATTCATCAACCAAACACTTGAATTTGAAATAAGATAATCTTATATTTTATCCTTAATCTTATTATAAAACCTAAT